>JAXQGJ010000462.1:0-15336 GCA_037039655.1 Pseudozyma sp. M118-08B | reverse complement strand
CGCTGCCCAAGCAGAGCTCCACCTCTACCGTCCCACTGGCTACTTTGAAGGAGCCTCAGTCGACAATGTCGTCTGCGAAGATGAAGAGCTGCGTGATGGTAGAGGTCTAGCCAAAGGTCTGGAGTTGGCACGTCGAGCTAATAACAATGTTGATGCCCAAGCCTCATCTTCGACTCCTCCACGCTCGCACGGGCACACACATTCAGTCAGCTCCATCTTCCATACGCCAAAGTTTTGGCCATTCCATAGGAGCAAGGAACCTTCGACCATGACCATTGGTCTGACTCCGGCAGCTGATGGCAAGGTCGGATGCATCCGTCTTGTCGATCTAGGCAACGACAGCAGCGCTTCAGCTTCCAGCAAGAGCCTACCTGGCTCAGCGAATGCATCACTGACGTCCTCACCCGCAGTCAGGCCGGTCGCCGACAGTGGCCTTCCGGATCTTGGAGACGAGACAACGCTGAACGGTAATCTAGGATCAGCTGCAGCTTCTCAAGACGGTATCAAGCCCTACGTTCCTCCATCCGGCCGCAAGATCAACATGCTCGAGATCGGCATTCCATACTCTAAAGACAAAGAGGAGCAGATCAAAAACGAGACCAAGATCGTGCTTGCTCACGGTTACGGTGCAGGCAGTGGCTTCTTTTACCAGAACATCAAGGCCATGGCCCAAGTTCCCGATTCACGCCTGTACGTGCTCGACTGGTTAGGAATGGGTCGTTCTTCGCGCCCTACCTTCCACATCCCTCACGCAGAGGCCAAGAACGTCGATACACGTGTTGCGGCTGCCGAGAACTTCTTCATTAGCAGTCTCGAGGAGTGGCGCGCAAAAATTGGATTGGAAAAGATGGTCCTCGTCGGACACAGTCTAGGCGGCTATCTGTCGTTAGCCTATGCGCTGCGCTACCCATCGCGCGTTGAGAGACTGGTGCTTGTCAGTCCTGTTGGTATCCCCAATGCGCCACCCGAAGAAGAATCAGGCAGCGCGTTCAGGCCCAAGAATAGAGATGCAGTGGAGCAGGAAATCAACAAGCCGCAAGAAGAAGTCGCACCAAAATCCCCAGTGCAGGAGCTCAAAGATACCAGCACAGCAAACGAAATGGCACGAAAGGCTGCACAGAACCGTTCCGACGGTGTCATCAAGGGCAATAGCACCAGCAACGGCACCGCTTCGGCCCCATCACTCGAGCGCTCCTCAACGACTCAGTCGGTCGATTCCGCCAAAGTCCCACGTTCGGGCCAATCCGCAGTGCCAGAAAACCCGTCACACGATCCTCCCAAGATCTCGAAACGCATGCGATCCTTGTTCGGCTTCCTGTGGGAGCAGAATGTTTCGCCCTTCGGCATTCTTCGTGGCTCTTTCTTCTTTGGTCCCATGTTCGCAGCTCGGTACACATCTAGACGTTTCGGCGCCTTGCCCGATGACGAATTGCGATCTCTACACGCTTACTGCCAGAGCATCTTTATGAGCAAAGGCTCGGGCGAGTACTGCTTGGCGCACATCCTCGCACCAGGTGCCTATGCTCGTAAGCCCATGGTGGAGCGTATCGAGAATCTGAAAATGCCAATGAGCTTCTTGTATGGCGAACATGACTGGATGGACGTGCGCGGAGGTAAGGAGGCAGTCAAGCGATTGCGCAAGCAAGGAAATGTAAAGACGAACTGCTTTATCGTCCCCAATAGTGGACATCACATTTATCTTGACAATCCAAAGCCGTACGATTCGCTTATTCAACGCATCTTGCAGGGCCAGGCTGATCAGTCGAACAAGTAATTGTAAAGTACGCATTGTTGTTCTACTGCATTACGCCGTCACTAGCACAAGCAATCACTTCACCTCTCTACAAGACTCATTCGATGGTCGGCTCCCGCGTTTACGTGGAGAAATTTTAACTCTCTCCAAACGTGAGCAGTCGACCGTCTACCGAAGAAACGGCTTTAAGTGGATGCTTTGCTCCAGAGCTTTGTGCAAGTGAGACAGGAAGTGTGTGCTGCTAGCATGGAAGGTTTCGCACCCTTGGAAAGTACGCTGATGCCTTGGCCCGATGGCAGTCACTTCCTGTATCGATCAAAAATCCGGAATTCATATCTTGTCGAGGCGATCATGCAGATGTAAAATCTTGGAGGATCCGGAGTCCGACCCTTGCCCAGAGATACGGTGTGGCCGTTCCTGACACGTCGACGTCGGCAATATGTGTGTAGAAAAAAAAGGCCGAGACAAATTCTCCGAGAGCTCTACTTTCCGATCAGACTCCAGCCGCAATGAGGGAGCCGAACAGCACATAGCGATGTGGTCCAAGAGCAGCCGAACTGGCTGAAGTCTCGATAGACTAGAATGTTCGCCGACCCTTTGTTTGCATATGAAAAGCGGCCGTCGTTAGGAATCGTGAGGTAAATTCTGACGCATGTGGTAAGGGCTTCATTTGTCCTGGACCCCCATTGAAGTTGCATGTGATTCGTGACACCCAAGATCAATTCGTCACAACCAGTGGTGGTTCCGACTGTCGCTAATCCAGCCTAAAGCTTTAATCTGGGGTGCCACCGCCAGATTGGTCGTATTACAGGTGCAAGCACGTACCCACGCTTGGTTCCCCACTGAAACTAGCACGCACCCACGCTTGGTCCCTCGCTGAAGCTGCAAGTTGCATTGCAACCGCCAGACCCACGCTTGGTCACTAGGTTGAGGGCCGGCAAGCCCAATCCGTTCGCCCATCCTTTTCCTTTGGCTCTGGTATCTCACTGATCTATTTATAAAGCCCTATCTGCATAAGTGTTGCCATTTCAGTTCAATCTCTCTTCGATCTTCCGCTCAGCTTGTTTGATAGCTTGATAGCCTTTCAAAGCGAAGCGGGCCACTTAATTATTGCAGCTTTCCGCCATCCCAATCAGACTGTCCCTTCGACATCCTACCGCTTGGTTACATTCTCTTCGTCAACATGCACACGGGTGATACGGCTTTTGGCCAGCTGGCCAGACTTGCAAGCGGCGGCAAGTGGTTCGCACATCAAGAAGCCCGCTCGAAGGAGGTGGACAGCTTCATCGCGACAAATCTGCACCAAAGCCCGAGCCAATCGCCGTTACCAAGGGAAGCTACTGATGGCCCAAGGTGGCTCCTTTGGGCAATGCATTGGGCCAAAGGGTCCGAGTCGGTGGCTACGTCTGGCGCGCACACGCCGGAGAAAACCGATGAACATGGGTCGCTCAAGCACACCTCCATCGATCAAGGTGAAGATTTCGTGGGCTGGTATGGCGATGATGATCCAGACAATCCCCAGAACTGGGCTTCGGCTGAAAAGGCGTTTGTTGCCGCTATCATCTGCCTATACACCTTTGCAGTGTACCTTGGCTCAGCCGTTTACACGCCATCGGTGGTAGGGGTGATGGAGCAATTTAACGTTTCGTACGCTGCTGCCAACCTTGGTCTTGCTTTATTTGTATTTGGTTGTAAGTTTCACGCATGCAGAGTTGGGCAGTCAGGTAATGTTACTGAACTCGGTTCTTGCTTTCGGATGGCTCACAGACGGCGCAGGAGCGATGCTCTTCTCTCCGCTCTCCGAAATTCCACGACTGGGTAGAAACTGGATCTACATGATTACCTTTGTCATGTACATTGCCTTTTCGATCGGTAGCGCTGTGGCTCCCAACTACGGCGCGCTCATGACAATGCGCTTTTTGGCAGGGTTCTTTGGTTCGCCCGCGTTGGCAACAGGTGGTGCAAGTCTGCAAGATATGTACGACTTTGTCAAATTACCATACTTGATTGCGTTCTGGGTTGGGGGAGCCAGTATGGGACCCTCGCTTGGACCAGTCATGGGTGGATTTGCGGCTGCGGCCAAGTCGTGGCGTTGGCCGCTGTGGATAGAGGTATGGCTCTGTGCACCCGTGCTGGTACTCATGTTCTTCTATCTACCGGAAACGAGCGGTCCCAATATCTTGTATCGACGCGCTCAACGCATCCGTGCAACCAGCAAGTCTTTCGAAGCACTCCGCTGTCAAGCCGAAGTGGAACAGGAAAAGATGTCGGTCAAGGCAGTTGTGGTAGAAGCGCTGGTCCGACCTCTTGAAATTGCGGTGGTGGATCCAGGGACGGGATTCGTCAACCTGTACGTGTCGTTGGTCTATGCGATCTACTACAGCTTCTTTGAGAGCTTTCCGTTGGTCTATCCAGTGATCTATCGATTCAGCCTTCCTATCACCGGTGTGACATTTGTCACTGTGGTTGTGACTACAGCTATGGGAGCGGGAGGATACATCTACTACATCTACCACTACGTGGAACCGACAATCCGTCGAAGCGGATGCATGCCCCCGATTGACTCAAGATTGATTCCAGCCATCCCGGCAAGCATTCTGATGCCGATTGGACTCTTCATATTCGGATGGACATCGCGAGCTTCGATCCATTGGATTGTGGGTCTGATCGGTGTCGGCATCTATAGCTTGGGATTTTACATTGTGCTGCAGTGTATGCTGTTGTACGTGCCACTCACGTATCCAAAGTATGCTGCGTCGCTGCTCGCCGCCAACGATTTCTGTCGGTCATCGCTTGCGGCCGCCTTTGTGATGGCAGGACGCCCCCTGTTTGTTCATCTTGGCATTGGCGGAGGCGTGTCGCTGTTGGCAGGTCTGACATGTGCCTGTGTTCCAGCTCTGCTACTTCTGTACCACTACGGACCACTGCTTCGTAGCAAGTCCAAGTATGCTGTGGAAGAGTCCGACAGCGAGATTGCCCAGACAAAGTCGACGCCCATATCATCGGCTTCAAGCTTACCTTGATAGCCAGCCTGATACGCTACACCCGAATTTCTTTCCTTTCCGAATTTGTTTCCGACTTTCTTTCCAGCGCAGTCATTCGCTGCACTGTGCAATGTCAACACATTCATTTGTTCTGTTCTGTGCGTGCGGCTATCAAAGCTGGCCGATAAAGACGGGCTTGCTGATGGAATTGACGGCTGCCAAAGTGACAGAACAGGTGTGTGTGACTGACTGACTGACTGACTGTGCAGCTCTTTGCAGGCGAAAGATGGCGTTAATTGGGACCAAAAGAGGAAAAAGAGGCTTCGAGTCAAGAGCCGAGACATTTTCAAAAAGTGGAAAAAAAGGGAAAATGCCAAATGTCTGATTGGGCGACTTTCCGCCTTGCCGACTTTCCGCCTTTCCGGCTATCGGCCTATTATGGACGGTTCAAGTGTGCGAACGGACCCTTTTGGTTGGGTTCTGTGGTTGCATACTTTGCTTTGTGCTCTCGACCATCTCAGATTGCATGTTGCTCAGCTAGCGCAAGCCTATCTCTACCTTTCTTGTCAAGCACCATAATCGCCGCAAGTCACGACGCTTTTACTCATCGCTCGACGCTCCAAGTCGCAGCAAAGTCAGAGCGATCGTCGACGCCCTTCGCCCTGAGCTCAGCCGCAACACCAGCTACAACCCATCCCTCAAGCTGCTAGACGCACAACTGGGGAAACATGAACACCAATCAGGCTTTTCCTGCTCCTCCCGTTGAGATCTTTGTCGACACGAGAGGAGCTAAGATCATGGAGGATGGCGCTTCCAGTCCCGACCAAAGAGACAGTCGAGACATCTACCTCCCCAACCATATTGAAGCTGTATCACATATCGCAGTCGATGTCGGTGGATCGCTGGCCAAGGTCGTCTACTTCACCCGCTCGCAGTCCACCCTTTCGGTTCCATCTTCTCCAACATCGTCCTCACCAGGCGCCTTCACATCGCCATTGCCTCACCCATCGGCTTCTTCTTCCACACCAAGCACACTTACGCCAAAATCGAGCAATCCCAACTTCCGCTCTCGTCCAACCTCTTCCAACGGTGCAGCTAGCGGCTTTCGTACGCCTCCCATCGATCATCCCATTGCTTCCGGTACATTGACACCCACTGCCATTCTTGGCTCACCGCAACTCGCCTCAGCATCGGCAATCCACTCGACACTACTCAAAAGACGATCCTTACCAGCAGCGTTGCCAGGTGGAAGGCTCAACTTTATCAAGTTCGAAACCAACAACATTGAAGACTGCATCCACTTCTTGCGCGAACTCATCGAACGCTCAGCGTCTGTCAATGGCGTTTCCATAGAAGACATGCGCAAGGGTGTTCAGCTCATGGCAACCGGTGGTGGTGCTCATCTCATGTACGATCTCTTCGAGCAGGAGCTAGGCATCGAAGTACACAAGGAAGACGAAATGGGTTGCTTGATTACTGGTCTCAACTTCATCACTCTCATTCCGGACGAAGTCTTCTGGTACTCGGACGAGCTGGTAGCAGCCTTACACTCGCCCTTGCCCTTGAACCCAGAGGCAAGGGCCGATGCACAGGCACTTCGATCTTCTGTGCCTCTGCAGCACCCACTGCCTCGACCCTCCCCAAATCCGCCGCTCTACGCACCCGTGTTCGACTCGCATCCTTCACCAAAGCTGCCATGTCTGCTCGTCAACATCGGCTCAGGCGTGTCCATCATCAAGGTCGACGATTTTGGCAAGTTCGAGCGTGTCTCGGGTACATCGCTTGGTGGAGGTACGCTTTGGGGCTTGCTTTCCTTGTTGACAGACGCAGATAGCTTTGACGAGATGCTCGAACTCTCGGAGCAGGGCGACAACGCAAATGTCGACATGCTTGTTGGTGACATTTACGGCTCCGTTGGACTCAACCACCTCGGTCTCAAAAGCTCTACCATCGCTTCATCCTTCGGCAAAGTCTTCCGAAAGGATCCGAACGGCAAAGCACCACGAAACGCAAAGGAGCGACGGGAGAAGTTCCGGTCCGAAGACATTTGCAAATCGTTGCTCTACGCCATCTCGAATAACATTGGTCAGATCGCATACATGAACGCTGAAAAGTACAATCTGGATCGAATCTACTTTGGTGGATGCTTCATTCGCGGACACCAAGCAACCATTAGCACTCTGTCCTATGCCATCCGCTTCTGGAGTAAAGGCACCAAACGCGCTTTCTTTTTGCGTCACGAAGGATACTTGGGAGCTATCGGAGCTTGGATCAAGCACGTATCACAAGATCCGTCTTCGTACGCCGCAAATCCTCGTGCAGCAGCAGCAGCCATGGCTGCATCCTTTGCCGGTCACAAAGCCGCGGCAGCATCAGCAGTACCGGGCAATTCTACGCCAACAGTGCCTTCGGGCTTGGGTCGCTCCGTTTCACCTGCATCCTCAACCGATGAGCCCTTCGACTGGGCTCAGATTCAAGGAGCATCTCTCAATCCACCGGTTCTCAACGGCGATGGCTTACCCGAGCCATCGCCGCAATCACCATCACTACCGCTGCCACATCCTCAAGTGGCACGACTGCAGGCAGAGACGGACACATCAGATAACAAAACACCGACACAGGAGTCTACACGACAGGAAAAGCTACTTGGGTCACAGCAGTCCGACCTTGACTTCCTGAACGGGGTCATGTCGCAGCAAGCTCAGCCACGCCAAGCCTCCAATCTCGCATTACAAGTGCAAGCGGCTAATGGTGCGACACAGCACGAGTCCGAAGAAGATGACGAGGATGAGGAACAAGAGGAACAAGTAGCAGGCAAAGACGAAGCCGCGCAACTGAACGAGATCCTTGCATCGCTGAACTCGTTGCAAATACCCACGTTGAGCAACGGTTCGGATCCAGCAGCAGCCCAAGCGGAACGAAACGAGATCTTGAGCCTCTTGGCAAATTTAGAACAGACAGAAGAAGTGGTGGGTGGATTAGAGGGCAAGTTGGACAATCTGCTCAGTTCATTAGATACTTTGATTTCCAATCAGGAGGCCCAAGAGCTGGCTCAGCAAGCGGTGAATCGGGCTACCTAGATGGGATAGGCGTCGAGGTACGAGTATCATCATTACTAACACTGCGTTGTAATTGTAGGAGACTCTGAAATTGGCAGCCTTATGAGGCTCGCAAAACATTCGTCAATGCCCGTGCTGAACTGGCTGCGCGATGACACCTCTTCGGTGTTAGGTACAGGATGATGAGCTCAGCACAGTATTCAGGCTAGAGTGAGCACCGCCGTCCAGACGTCCATCGACCTCGTCTTCTTGCCGCACCTCTGCGCTGCCTCTTCGAGAGCGTACTTTGTCGCCAAAACCGATTGGATCTGCCTTCGCTTTGCCGAACCTGCCTCCCCAGCGTCTCTGTCACTGACACTCTCTACCTTCCTGATCGCGTCTCTGGCCATGTAGACTTCCCATCCACCATCTTGCAGTTTCTCGGCGGGTGCAAACGTCAATTCGCGCTTGACCTTCCAACCAGCCTGCGAAGCCAGCGCTTTGATCTGATCTGGACTGAGAGGTGTTTGCACATTCCCGCCCTCGATTGGGCTCTGTCCTTGAACCAACACCGCAAGCAAGTGAGGTAATGAATCCGGATGAGACGCCGTCAAAGCCCATTCTGCGAGTAGAAGTCGTTTGACACCCGCTTTTCTAATCTCTCCAAGAGTTGCCCTGAGGTTCCTTGCCGAAGAAAAGTACCACAAGCTATGAGACATCACCACCGTATCGAAATTCTGACTAGTGAGGACATCCGGGCCTGTCTTGCCCAAGATGAACGAAAGGTAATTGGCCAACTCGCGTTGCTGCGTAAGATGGTCTTGCGCTTGCTTGATCGTATACGGCGATCCGTAGTCCTCCGGGGCTGGGTCAACACCGGTCACTTTTCCAAGCTGCTTGTCTCCATGTGCGGCAAGTACGGCGGCGAGCGAACCCGTCTGGTCTCCCTGCCCGCAGCCCAAGTCCATTATCAACCTCTTGAGGAGGTCCCATTCCACTTCCAGCTCGTTTGCGTTTGAATCTGATGATGATGCTCCATTCGGGTCAGGATCCTTTCCCGTCAACCAAGCATACATCACATCAAGTCGATGCGAAGTTTGTATAGTTTGAACGCTATCTTGCTGACCCTTGGCCGATTCCGGTTGAATGTGGTAGGCGGCTACATCGACCGCGCGCAGGTTGAAGAGCTTTTCAGCTCGCGTTACGCTCATCTTGGAATTATCTAGAGTCAGGGATCTTAGACCACAGATGTCGGGACTTCTTATATGCTTTTCGTCGTCGCTGCGCAGTAGAACGTTGAATAGGGGGAGGTCGATGGACTTGAATATGACTCGAAGGAATGGCAACGCCGCGGAAGAATGTGGTCCGAGCCAAAAGGAAAACTCTATTTCTCATGCATGGCAATTCAGGGTCCAGGCTGAGTTCTCATCTTTATCGCCTAAGGCGATTTTGTTGTGCGTGACGGATCACTGAGTGTTGGCAGCACAAGTCATGTGTGACTGGGTGGTAATGGCTTCATACGTCGACTCACGGGCATGGAGTCATTTGTGCATTTAAGAGGTGATAGAGACTGGTCAATACGATTTCATGACGATGCACCACTCTGCATAGGGAGAGGGAAAAGGAGTTAGCCGAGTGAGAACGAAGAAGAGATCGAAAATCAGTGATAGCTGCGGTCCTGGAGGAGCTGTATCTTGCTCTTCAGGTCGTATTCTTGATGTGCTCGTCTTGCATCGAGGGGAAGCGAAAGTGTCAGCCTTGTGTATCAACTCTATCTCTCACTGGCAACGTCGTTGCCACCCGTGAAGAGGATAGGTACATCCTCTCGTCTTACGCCATGAACAGTAATTACGATGGACTCATATTCCACTCGACCGGTGCGAAGGCGCTCAAGAATGGTAGCAATCGACTGAACCTCCTCTGGAGAAGGAGGAAAGCGGGTTTTGACAGCTGTGTGGTTGCCAGGTTGGTTGTCCTGAACGACTATCTTAACTTTATTGTTCCAGTACGTCATCTTCTCGTGGGAACGAAGGAAGAAGAGATTGGCATGTATTGCGGAAAATGGTGGTAGGGGAAGGAGCTGTCTGTGGCCTTTGATGCCAAGATGACGAGAAGATCCAGCACTGGGACAGCTTAATTTGTCCATGGAAATAGGCGCACGCTTTTTGCTACGGCTTTCTAATGAAAAATCCGTGAGGAAAAGAAGTAACTAAAAAGAATCGCAAAATTGAGACAAAGAAATGGCAGCCAACACCTTTCTTAGCACTGACATATTACTCGCTTGTGTCCACGCAGAAGTCCAAGGCAAGCTCGCAACGATAGTAGCAGGCCGAAAACTTGCCCTTGATGCTCGAATCCGATCGTCTGATATCAACATTGGAGAGAGGAAGGGCGGATGCGTTTCGGCGTTTTTCGGCGCACCGGCTAAGAGGCTTTCCGACCGCGTGGCGGAGAAAAGGCCGGTTTAGCTCGGCTTCTGTACGACCCCGCACTTGCTTAGCGCACAATTTTGCTTGACCCCGCACTTTACTGAAGCCAGTTGCCAAACACCGTACAAGGACGATTAAGCAACTCTTTGCGTGAACATTCTCGCAGATACTCTCACATCCCAAACACCATCATCGGCTCTTTCCAGCAATCATGGCATCAACACGTCCAGCACCAGAAACGCTACAGCCGCGAGACATCCAGGAAGAACGAGCAGCGTGCTCGTTCAGCGTCGATGTCATGTCGTGCATCCTTCCTGGTTCACGCGCTGAACGAGACAACGCACGATGGCTGCTTTCCTTACTCAAAGACGATCCGGATCATACTTTCGACAAGGAAGACCGCGTGTTCCAATCCCGAAACGAACGTTTCCTCAAAGGTCAGCAGATTGCGCTGCGCTACTTCGAGATCCGCAACCGTCACGGCCTGGAGAAGAAGGACGCAGATCTGATGCGTCTCTACACCGACGAGTACCTTCCGATCCAGGTAGCAGAGAGTATGGCTCAACCCACACTGATGCGCCAGGCAAGCGCAGAACAGTGGGCTGAATGGGGACCTTTTGTTCGATCAGGTCGATGGCTGGGATGCTACATGCAAACCGAGCTGGCTCACGGATCCAACCTTTCGGCGCTAAGGACCACAGCTACCCTGGACTTGAACACGGACGAATGGGTGATTAACACACCAGAACTTTCCGCCGGCAAGATCTGGATTGGTGGAAGCGGTCTTACCGCCACTTATGGTGTAGTTATGGCCAACCTGATCATCAAGGGCAAGTCGTACGGAATGCATCCTTTCCTCGTTCACCTGCGCTCGCTCAAGGATCACACTTTGCTCCCCGGTCGTCGCATCCTGGAGCAAGGCAGCAAGCTTGGCGCTCCTGCGATGGACAACGGATACACCTGCTTCGATCAAGTCCGCATCCCACGCAACCAGCTTTTGCAGCGCTTCCAAACTGTCTCCAAAGAAGGCGTGTACGAGAAACGCAATGCGGCTGCACAGGTGATGACGCGTGGAACCATGACGCTCGTCCGTGTCGGCCTTTGCGAAATTGCGGCACATCACCTAGCTCGAGCTGCCACCATCGCTATCCGATACGCTGTCGTTCGACGACAGGGCACTTCTGCTACAAAGCCGGACCAACTCGAACCCAAGATTCTCGACTATGCCTCTGTCCAAACGCGCGTACTCACTGCGCTCGCCAGCGCATATGCCATCACCTTTGTCAGTCAGCATTTGAGGGGTATGTACAACGAAATGATTGCTGAAATCGAGAGCAAAGGCAACAGCGAACTGCTACCTGTCGTTCACGGCTACTCGAGTGTGCTCAAGGCCATCTGCACGAACGAGTCCCTGGCGGGCATCGAACGCTGTCGTCGAAGCATGGGTGGCCATGGCTTCAGTCAAGCTTCCGGTTTTGACTTCGAGCGCAATCAGCCCAATGCAGGCTTGATCTACGAAGGGGAGAATTCGATGCTATTGGCCGGTCCTTCGGCCAACTTCCTTATCAAGCAGCTCAACGAGACCCGTAAGCGTGGAAAAGCAGCACGATCAGAGCTTGCCTACCTTGAGCTTATTGCCAAGTCGTCGAACGCTACTAGTGAGATTGCTCAACGCGCTCAGTCGGTCAGCGTGAGTCGATTGGATCAACCGGCGGCGTTGCTCACCTTGCTTGGTTTCAGAGCAGCACTACTTGTTGACAAGCTCGACAAGCACCGTTCCAGTGGTGGCAGCAGAGGTGCTGACGGAGTATTCAAGCACCTCGACACGAGTCTCGCCGTACGTGCATCGACCGCACATGGCGCGTACCTTCTCAGCTACGCATTCTATCAGCTTGTTGAACAGCTGAAAAAGTCCTCCCCTTCTGATGCTCAGGAAAAGTTTGGTGTAGCTGTTGAGGCCTCTCACATCGCCGCTCTTGAGGCGCTTCTCCGATTCTACCTCGTCCAAAATTGCATTCTATCCTCGGAGGCACTAAGCGACTACCTCGAGCTGCAGCTCCTCACATCTCAACAGCTCGACAAGCTCCGCCAAGCGTCGGCAAGCCTCGTCTCGGGTCCTATCAGGCGAGATGCAATCGGGCTGGTCGAGAGCTTCGACATGGACGATTGGTATCTGTGCTCTCCCCTGGGTAGCAGCGATGGTAGAGCATACGAGAGGATGGTCGAGTGGATGAAGCGTGAACCCCTCAACCATAGCGGCGAGAGAGGGGCTAGGGATGAAAATGGTGTTGTCAAGGGGTATCACGATGGAATTGGCAGATTGATTCGCGGAGAAGCTGTGCAGTTTACTGAGAAAGCCAAGCTGTAGTCATCTAAAATGATTTGGAAACATACACCCTTGCTTCAATCTGTGTCTACTCGTAATGGTCTGGTTGTCTGTGTGTGCCAACATGAGCAATCACAGAACGAGAGTGAGCACAAGACGAGGATATGTCGAGCGAAAGAAGATCGGCGGGATCGGGTAGCCGATTTTTCACATCAACGCGATTATTTGGCCGATGCATTAATGGAAGAAGACACGACTCAAGGATGCTCGGATGAGCCGCTCGCTCGATCCAGGTCGCATTCTCGAAGGATCATCACCTTCAGTTGTATCACATCCATCGCACTCTCGCACTCTCTTCGTATCGGTCATCCACGTAATCATCGGCGTGTTCCGATCGGTGTTGCTGCTATTGCTAAATACCCTTTGCAGCTGAGCATACCAACTCAACACCACCATCCGACCGTTGGCATCGCATCCGACTTGCAACTCAGCATTCGCATTTCACACGGCATCCGCAGCCACGACCCCGATCGCTTCCCGACACTCACGCGATGGCAGTAGACACAGCAGAGGCATCCACATCCGCCCATGCCGGGCCATCGCTGCCTGCCGATGATGATGTGCAGATCGCTTTTCTCCGCTCCATCTCGCTTCGTCGACCAATCGGCCCACATAAGCACTTCAAGATGCTCGCTGTTGTCATGGACACCCAAAAGGCACTCGATATCCGGTTCCAGCGACTTTCTGCTCGACTCGAAAAGCTCAGCAGCGCAGCACCACCTAGCATTGCGACCGATAAGAAGGCCAAACCACCAACGCTTAGCGCAGGTGGTGCAGCGCCTTTACGCAGTCGACGAAGCGTCGTATCAGCATCACGCAAAGGATCGCGTTCTCGTTCTGCAAGCGTAGCCAGCTCAAATCCAGCAGAGGAAGATGGAGACCGCACCGATGAGGATGCAGACGAGGAGGAGGAGCGAGAACGCCAACAAGAGACAGAAGAGACACGGTTAGCCATTGCGGCTCTCGGCTTGGATCGCAAAGTCAGTCCCGAAATGGCGTGGAATGAGCTGCACAAGCTTTTCGATCTTGAAGCGCTCGATGAGATGGAAGATGGAGCCATCTTCGACACATCTAGTCAAGCAGGGACAAGCACAGACGCATCTGGTGACTCGAGTAGCTCGGATAGTACCCCACGCTCTTCCCCTGCTGCCATACGCAAACGCAGCAGTTCAACACAGCCAACTTCACGCTCACTCTCGTCAGAAGCACTCTCGAGATACGTCTTCGAACACCCGGGAACTCCCGACTTTCACTCGGACCGACAACGCAGGACAACATCAAATCAGCAGTCGCAGAATTGGATCTACGGCGATGACATCCGAGGCACTGGCGATGGTATGTCGAAGAGGGACTTTTATTTATGGCCATGGGAAGACTATGAGCCCATCATTGCCAAACGTCGACTCGCCACAAACGAAGAGGAGGAGCAGGGTTCTGCCACCAGCAGGCAGGCATCTGCTGCGCCTGAAGCCGCAACCTCGGAGAAGAAAACGAAGCACCCAGCTTCCCCGGTCGTCGTATCCGATTCTGAAGATAAAGAGGACGATGACGAGACCAAGTCAGACAAAGCAGAAGAGGGGGAGGAGGAAGATCTCTCGGAACCCGACTCAGATGCAGACAAGTCGAAAGACTCTACGCCAAGGCGACGTCCAAATCGCCGCGGTCAGGATGCTAGCGAGTCAAAGAAGAAGACCAAACGCGGCGGGGCACGTGAGACTATTGAGGTCGATAGCGACAACGAAGAGAAAGGTGACAAGGTCAAAGCAGAAGATGAAAGCGAAGGACAAGAGGCCGGATCAGACGACGACACCGAAGAGGCGGATCACGTAAAGACGCGCAGAGGCAGCCGCAAAGCGGCGCCCACACCCATGCGTCGACCGTCTCGATCCACACCCGCAGGTGGTCGCAAGAGCACCTCTGGCAATGTCACCCCCACCCGGTCCACTCGCCGAAGCCGGCGCGCAGGCAACGAAGAAGCAGAAGCCACCGAAGACGAGACTGCTGGCGAAGACAATAAGGGCGAAGCTAGCGAAGACGGTGGAGAAGAAGATGAGGAGGAGCAGGAAGCGACAGAGAGCGAAGCTGAGGATACAGCCGCTTCTCGTCGTCGATCTGGCCGACCTTCACAACCGGCATCTGCTCGAAAGACATCTTCCAAGAAACGAGGTGCACCTTCGAGTGACGAAGAAGATGCTGACTCGCGCCCCTCTGTTCGTCGACGCAGCAGTCGCCGAGCCTCCAGATCGGACGACGTTGAGCCGGCGGACGAGCAAGAAGACGAAGAGATGGCGGATGCAAAGGAAGAACAAAGCGATGCGGCTAGCGAGGTTGATGCCGGCGGATCTGGTTCGGATCGCGGCGAAGATGAGGAAGACCAACAGGAAGGGTCCGATGAAGGCGAAGAAGGAGGTGAAGATGAAGAAGCAGGCTCGGAAGAGGGATCTAACGAGGAAGGCGGCTCAGACGAAGACGGAAGCGAGGACGGAAGCGACAGTGAGTCCGCGACACCGACTCGACGTGGCAAAGCATCGTCCAGCAAGGGCAGTGCGCGGGATAGCCGTCGGGGTGCTGCTGGCAAAGGCGGTGCCGGTGGTGGCTCGCGCTCAACTCGAGCATCGGTGGTGTCACGGTCGAGTGCTGCGAAAGATCCTGCACCGGCTACTCCAGCTAAGCAGACAAGGTCATCTCTTCATCGCGACGGGCGCCGCCGAACGCGGCATCGAAGCCGTATTTGTTCAGCGCCTGC
>JAXQGJ010000461.1:0-15363 GCA_037039655.1 Pseudozyma sp. M118-08B | reverse complement strand
CTGCAGACCGAGGATCAACAGATCGAGCACAAGACCGTAGTACTGGAAGACGAAGGCACTGAACTGTAGACCTCGGACCGCCGCCATGAGACTGTCCAGAAAAGTGCGAAGCTTACCGCCGTGTGATCCTTGAGGCTCCTTGACCGCAGCGTCCAAAGCATCGAGGTCCGACTCCGAAACGAAAGGGTAAAGAGACTCGAGCGTCTCACTGGGATCGTGGGGAACTCGATAACCCCGACCGGTAAGACCGAGTTCACCACCCCGATGACCGTCGTAAATGGCTTGAAGAGAAGCCTCCGACGTGTAGCTCTCGAAAGATTCCTCGCTGTAACGAGGGTAACGCATATCGACGAAGCCAAAAGCGCTGGCATTGCTGACCCTGGTGAACGACTGGAGGGCAGGGCGGGCGGTGAGGATGGGGACGCCGGTGCGAGTGGGGGAGCGGGGGCTCTGGAGCTCGTACCGGCGATGCTTGGTGACGGGCATCATGTTGGGCCAAAAAAAAAAAAAAAGAAAACGTCGGAAACTTGAGGAGGTGTGTGTGTGTGTATGTGTGCGGGGGTGGGGACTGCGACGATGGAGAAGAATGGGATGCAGACAGCATCGATCCACGGCTTGAGATTGCGGGGTATATGTAGTTCACACCTCTATAGCGACGTCTATAGCATCGTTACACGAGGAGCTATAGCGACGCTTCACCTTCATGCAGCATAAAAGGGCACTCAAGCTCACGCGATCTCCCTTCTCACAGCGTCATGCTCAGATGGACAGACTCAAAGGACGCTCAGGGTAGACCAACCTCAAAGGAAGGCACGGAGAATCACTAGCATCGCACACCAAGACGAAGACGAGATCAAGAACGTAGTTTTTTCGTGCTCACAGACGAAAAGGCAGTCACACCAGCGATAGTCGACGAAGTCAAGTATCCATTACACAGAGCGAGTACATACAATCACGGGCGACGCTACAAGAGATAGTTGTGGCGGCGGACAGGGCTTGGCGATGCAATGCGATGCGATGCAAGAGCGGGCGACGAAAGGGAGCAAGTTTCACACGCGAGGCACGCAACCAAGAGGCGTCGCGTAAAGTGCTTCAGCGAAACAGAAACTAAAAGTGGACGACGGTATAACGAGTTGCATTTACTTTTCTAACGCTGTGATGTACATGACTGTGTTTGCATTGTAGTCGGATGATTGTGATTAGGTCGACAATGCAGTGAGCGATTGTAGCCGATGTGGGAGCATGTGTCGGAGTGGCGAGTACGGGCGGGGTTCGGGAAAGGATAGGTTTCAGTGTCGAGCGTACATTGCGGTTTGCGATCCGGTCAGGGGTCGTGTCGAGGATGTCCAGGTTTGCAAGCCAAGTCGTTCGCGAGGGCGGAGGGAAGGCGAGGAGGAGAAGGGCGATTCGGACGCGTGTTGCGTTGAGCACAGAGAGAGAGCAGGGGCGAGAAGGAAAGAAAGAGATCCAGAAACGCAGTGAGCATACAGCACAGATTGAATTGATTACAAGAACAGCATTTGAAGCTATGACTTACCATTGTTGCCTCGAATGAAAGCGTCACCGTACGAATTCTTCTTGACACCGTCAACATATTCCACAGTCTGTTCGAGAGCGATGTTCATGTAGCCATCGAGGCACGAGAGAACGCCTTGGTAGTCGATACCGGAGTTGAGGCGGACGTTGACGTTCTTTCCAATGACGCTCTTGAGAAAGTCGTTAGGACTTCCTGCTTTCGCCTGAGCCGACGACATGGCTGTGATGATTGTGATGCGACGCAAGCTCTACTATGGCTCGTGTTCGTGAGCGGAAACCTGATTGCGGGTCGGTATGAAAGCGTGGTCCTACGACTGCAGCAATAGAGGTATTCAGTATGCAGTTCGGATTGCTTGATGGAAAGGGTATCGTCGTGGTATGGTGGTTGTATGCTATCCAGCTTTTGATTGCGATGAAATCTGGAGTTCAAGTTCTATCTCATGCAGTCTGCCTGTCCAACTTGCAGCCACGAAATACACGCGGGACTCGGAGACACTCCACTTTACGCGACAAATTCAATTTTCTCAGCAAGACCACGCCAATTATTGCAGCTCGCGTAGTGCTCCCTGCTGCTGCACGATTTGAATGAGACTACAAAATCGTGATCGGAACTCGCGAATGATTAGCCAAAAGTAACACTTTTTTGTAGCCGACTTCCGAAGTGCTCCTCTTTCCTTCTGATCCATCACTACAAGCACTCTACATACACGTCTATTCCTCCTTGTCCTTAGACTACCACAACTGTATACACTCCGAAGCCAATACAAACTGCATTCGAGCACCCAGTCTTTGCGCTTCACGGTTCACGAGCTTCAAGTGCGCCCAAGACACTCGCTGCAGGAGCACACTCGCATCGTTCCACTGCCCCGCCCACCCGCCAAGCTCAAGCAAGCCACCTGCTCAATTCCGAGGCCCCCTCCCCCTCTTGTTCCGCTCCGCACCCACACGAGCTCACTCGATACTACGCGACTTGGACACTTGTCGAAACTCCGTCCAGGGCAGTGGGACAAGCGCTCTTCGATCTTTGAAGGCTTTTGAACTTTTGATCTCAAGCTCCGGGACCTCCCCTGCCGACTGCTTTCAAGCACTTCTCCCGCGCACGGGGTTTCCTCTATCCTTCGATACACCCTTCAATCTCAACCTCGCCAATCTCCGCTGCCGACCGCTTTCAGTCACCTGTTCTGAGCACGGAGTTTTTCTTATCTCGTCACACGCTCAAACGCCATGTCTCGATCAGCAAAGCTCACCTTGGCGGCGTCCGTCCTCGTCTCGGGTCTAACGGTATGGGGCGTCCATTACATGCAGGAGAGGGAACGCGAAGTCATGTACAGAGGCGTGGAGCGCGACGAAGCGCGTCAAGCCGAGAAGAAGCGTCAGCGCCTGCTTGACCATAAGATTAATCAAGAGAAAGAGGCAGCTTATCAAAAGATTCAACCCACAGCAGCAGTTTCAGCGTCCCCTCCAACATCGATAGGTTCTCCGCAATGACAGTGCTTTCTTGTGAAGCGCAAAGTGTGTACGCGTGTGCCCCTCGATTCTTCTCCCTTTTGCGATCTTCCCTTTCTTCCTCCATCATCACCTCCCTCCTACTTCTCAAATTCCCTCAAAAGTGTATACTCCCACGCTTCTCTTCACACGCAAAGTTCTGTAGAGCAACAAAGCAGAGTTGCAAGTGCGTATCTATAGGACGCAATGTATGTTTTGTCAACATCAATAAGTTGGTCGTCCACCAGCCGCAGGACGTGGGACTCCACGCATCGGCATACGTTCCCTCTCCCAGTCCCTATCTCTTTCGTCTGCCAAGTAGCTTTGGGATGAAGGTGGTGGAGGCGGGGATAAGTATCGGTCGTTGCCGCCGTAGTTGGGTTCGATATTGCGATAGGGTCCTTGTGGGTCGTGATCGCGACTGGCGGGGTTTGTGGCTGAGAGGCCTAGGCCCATTGGTGGTTCTCTTTCGCGTTTGACTGGTGCTGATGGGGAAGCGGAGAGGGGTGGAAGCATCGGTCGGCCGTGGCCGTAGCGGTCCCTTTCCGAAGTCGGTGGTGGAGGAGGGGGAGCATAATCGCTTGGCCGCGTCGGACCGTCTTCGTTTCCACCTCGCATGTATGGATCTCTTCCTCCATTGGGACCGTAGCCACGTACGCCCGGTTCAGGTTCGTATCCAGCAGCAGCTGCATAGCCACGTCGTGCGTACGGGCTGGTTTCGCCGACGAATGCGGCGGGAGGTGTTGCGATGCCTCGGCCGGCAGGAGGTGGTGGCCTGCGCATGGGGTACTCTCGCTCTGCCGGATACTCCGATGGTCTGTGTGGACTGGGCGGACCTGATCGCCACTGCGAATTTGATGGAGGAGGAGGAGGAGGAGGAGGAGGAGCGAGCGTACCGCCTCGAGGACCATATTCTAAGCTGCTCTGCGGAGGTGGTGTTGGAGAAGGTCTGCCGGGCAGGGGTGGATAGTCACGTTGATCGTAATGAGTGGCATAGCGAGGGTCGCCCCGTCTTTGAGGAGGGCCATAGTCATCGTAAGGTCGAGCCTGGTCAGGATGAACTGCGTCTGGAGGTCCATACGGCCGCGATTGCTGAACCCGAGGAGGCCGCAGAAGCATAGGTGGAGGCGGAGGAGGGTCGACCCAATGACGGCTCGGTGGTGGTCCTGAGGCGTCAGGATGGCAGTGCGCAGGGTGCAAAGAATGAGGCGGCGTTGCTGAGGGCGGTGGCAAAGGTCGTGATTGTTCATCGCGCGACGGATAGCCTGGTCTGCCGTATTCTGGATAGTCGTGAGGACCTCTGCTTGCCATACCGGAATGCGGTGCCGCATGACGATGGCGCGGTGAGTAGTCGTCGACGTAGCGTCGATCAGCCATGTTGCGTGGTGGCAGTGGACGTTCAGGCATCCTATCGTCTCTAGCATGACGAGCGTATAGGCCCTGATCGAAGCCCGGATCCCTACTACGAGCATCACGCATGCGATATGTCTCCTCCTCGTCGTAAGGCGAGCGGTCGGGGAAGCGACCATGCGGCGGTCCATTCGGATCCTGCGGCGATGGAACAGCAAATGGCTTGCGAGGATACTCAGCCCGTTCATAGCGTGCGTCGGCTGACCGTGAAACAGCTGTGAGTGGTTGAGGAATCGGAAGTCCCGACGAGGGCATCACGTCGGAAGCTCTTGCGCGCTTGGGACTGCGTTTTCGGGCCTGCGGCGGCTCATCCGAAGCGTCGCTCTCATCCTTGGTGCGTTTGGCACTTCTGCGTCTAGATCGTGGATGCTTGCGAACGCGAACCTTGAGCCCTTGTTCTGCGAACGATTTGGAGAGCTTGGTCGACTCCTCCATGCCGGGAAAGCGCTTCGCAGTGTAGACGTGGAAAGGATCGGAATAAATCGATTTGCAATGGTGAACAGAATGGCCGATGGTTTCGAAGAGACAGAGCTTGAGGCGGTATCGGCCCTCGACACGAATACTGAGATCTGGGAAAACGAAGAAGCCTTGATGCGAGCCATCGATGTCCTTTAGATGATAGAGACATGATACGCAGGAGCCGCTTGTGTATCTTGTCTTTCCGTCGTTGAGCAGGTGAAGTTCCTCGTCCGTTTCGGCATTGCAGAGCATGGCGTACATGAAGAAGTACGGGTTCTCGAGGTACCAAGCTTTATCTTCCCAGCCATCGCCTAAAGCTGTGCTGACAGGCAAGCCTCGGCGGACACCCGGTGTCGTGGGAGCTTTCGGTCCACGTCCTGGCCGCCTCTCCACAGGGGGCGCTACAGAGGCACTGTCGATGGTATCGCTTTGACGGATGGGCCGATCGTGGGTGATGATGCGAAGTTGTACGATTGGCGCTGGGTCGATGGGTCTGCGATCTGCCTTTTCTCCGACACCGCACATTCTCGATTGTTTCGGTTGTTCTCGAACGGTGAGTTGGTATTCGATGTGGTCGCGACAAGAGGTCATTTGCTGTACAGCCACATATTGGTAGGCTACGCTGTTCTCAGCGGCGCCTGCAAGCGTCGTGCTGGAGCTGCTGTCGTCCGTTTTGGGCATCGAGGTGCTGTGTCGTGGTGCAAGAGAAGCGTTGCGACTGTCGGAAGAACTCATGATTACCTGCGACCGGGTTTGGGGAACACAGCGTATGCGATCAAGTTGCTCGAGACAAGCCGGATGACTTTATCGCTTTTGTTGGAAGCGCAAAGCGGGGGCAAGTAGAGGCGGATGGAAGCTGATGCCGTTGATCTGTGTTATAAGAGCATGCTCGTATGGGAAGCGATCCTTTTTATGGAAGGATGATGAATAAGCTGTTCTTCAATGACAGCTATGGATTGAGACGGCTTGGAAGACTGGTTGCGACAGAGTGTGACGGTTGATGTCGATTTCAATGCTACTGCTGCTGCTGCTGCTGCTGCTGCTGCTGCTGCTGATGCTGATGCTGCTGCTGTTGCCGTGTTCGCAAGTTGTGGTCTTCGTCTACTGGAAGGATGGCGGGAAGACTGCGATTGGTGGGTTAACTTTGAATGCTGAGGACTGGTTCAAATGTGCATGCAAAGACAAGAGTCGTACATTCGAACGAGATGATAGTCGAAGCAATTGCAGATAGGCCGAGATTGATGTTACAATGATGCAGAGAGATATGAGGCTGTTGGATGATAAAGGACGAGAAATCAGACGCGAGCCAATTCAAAAAAGGTCAAGAGGTGGTCTGAGAGCAGGAGTCGCCGCTGACGCTCTTGGTGCTGGTCTAGCGCTGAGAAGTCGAAAGGCGATGATGATGCAGATGAAAGGCCGGAAAGCGAGATGAAGGACGACGAATCACAGCGCCATGGGAGAGAAGAGAGGTGGGTGATGGAGGGAAAGAAAGGGCACGAAAAGTCGGAGAGCGAGTCTGTGAGAAAGTCAAAAGTCCCGGAAACGAGGGTCGCGTTCGGACAGGCTTCTGCAGGACCCAAGCAACTGGACAGTCGTCGGACAGGCGGAGAGGCAGAGTGACAGTGACGGTCTGGAACGAGAGTGTGGATAAGAACAATTAAGGGACGACGACAGGAGAAAGAAAGAAGGAGAAGAAAGCCTCGTTGTTGGTGCTCCAGTCTGTGCAAAGTGTCAACGAGCAGCAACCCTAGCAGCAGCAGTCGAACAAGATGCAACTCGGTGGCTTAAGCCAGGAAAAGAACGATATTTGGGTCTGCGAAAATCTGAGCTCGAGAAGGAGGCTTGGATCGACAGCGGCGCACGAGCACACTCCTAGACTACAGGAACAAAACTAAGAAATATCTTAAAAACAATTATAGTAGAAGCGAGCGAAGCGAAGAAAAGGAAGAGCTGCTGATCTGGCAGCGGAATCATTTGAAAGGACTGGCCAAAAAAGCGAAGAAAGGCGGACATCCATTGTCGTTCGGTAGCGAGAGTGGAAATCAGCGCCAGCCAACAAGACCGACAGATCAACATGCGGATGAAGGCCAGCCCCCCATTCATTCAGAATCCGAACAATCACATCCGAGACGTCGACTTGAGAGAACGCCATGCAGGTGCACTTGCAGCAAGCAGAGCCAGCAGCAGACGATGCAGATGTATTGTCACCAAGAACGAATAAACAAGCCACAAGCCTAGCCTAAAGACACACAAAAGGAGAAACCAGTTTAAAACAGATTAATAATTAGGATTTGGCAGGTGCAAATGCAGGTGCAGGTGCAGCAGAAGGTGCAGAAATTCTGGAACTTCGGGGTCGGCTTCGTGTGAACTTGAACATGTCTCTACTTTTCGGAGGACTTTAAAGTATTTTAGCGTTCCAGGGCGCTGGACAGAGGCTTTGCAGCACAGATGAAAACGAGTCTTTCCTTGACTTGAGAACAGGTGTCACGCCTCCATCAATTCCGCCGCTCACCTCCGTCCGCTTTATCCTTTGGGTCCAGTCGTGTCGGAGTTGCACCCAGTTTTTTGGTTTTATTTCCTGACGAGCACCAATGCTCGTTGCTCGCACGGACAGTGTCACAAGTCGAAGCCCAGATCACAGTTAGGCAAATCGATAGGAAGATTTGCCCCATGTCGTCTACTGTAGCTCTCCTTCTGCCATTCATTACCACTTGTCATCCGTGCCACGTAAGGACCTTTATTTCAAGCACAAAAAAGCACTAAGTTTACTCAATCGCTTATGAAATGCACTGACAGGTTTCAAGTCAAGGTCGTAGAGACGATAAGCATCCGCAGCCAATTGCCGACAACACAGGTTCAATGAATCCACACGCAAAACGAGTGCTGTGACTTTGGTGGGGCCGACTCGAATTTGTGACGAAAGCTCAACTTGCATCGTATGGTGCAAGGACGCCGAAGACAGCGTTGTTTGGCTGGCTCGAGGTCTCATCAACAGCTTGTGCGTGCACTTTCGCCCGGCATGACTCTCAACGAGCACAACTGCTGTCCACGGATGCATCAGACTGTCTCACCAAAACGTGCGAATTGAGGATTGTGATGGCTTTCAGATCATTAATTTATCGGTCTGGATGCTTTCCTACCGCCAGCTCCTTTGCTTTTCAGTTCGGAATCACGGACGTGGGAAAAGTAGTGGATGTCTCAGTCCATTGAGTTCAAAGTGAGGGAGAGCTGCTGCTAATGACGACAATTCGGATAAGCTGTGGCCTGAATTGCTGCGTCGGCAAGTCCGGATGTTTGAACAGTCGTAGCCCGCTGTCTGCCGTTTTCATTTCAGAATGCGATTGGTTCGTCGTCAATTACAGTTGCCAATCAAGCTCCTACACTTACTTACGCACACATTCGCAAGCATTGCATCGCGCCCGTCACGGTCGCAAGAGACATGCTCGAGCAGTACGGCACTTCAATTCAAAATACCTTCGGCTAGGTTCATCCAATCGCAACTCCGATGTTGTGCGAGACCGGTAACTTCGTTGCATTCATGAGCTTTGTCTTGCTGATGCAGGGGACAGGCGCCGCGGCATGGTGCACATATGGAAGAGATGCAGGTCGACGAGGGTCATGGGAAGAGCTACGCAAACCCCGTACTCCTGGGACGCCCCGAATTGTCGTTCAAAATGGACCTATGGCCGCGTTGACCGAACCTGCTGATTTTGTGCGTGCGTGCGTGTTTGTGTGTGTGAAGATGAGGTGTCTTTCGTGTGAGCTAAGGCTGCATCGGTTCCCATCAATTTCACGGATTTCGAGCTTTTCTTTTTCCCGCTTCCCTTGATTCCCTCTGCACCATAGCGGCACCTCTTCCGCGAGACCAGAGCTAAGCAAAACGCCCCAAACAACATGCGGATTTCTCTCAGACCACTCATCTCAACAACACAAATTAGCCGCTCCGCTCAAATGCGCTTCCGCTCACCTTTCCGTTCCCAACGCTTCTGTCAACGGTAAAAGCGAGATTCGATTTCCGATCGGTGTCTGCTTCGGACGTGTGGCTTGGCGATGCGGCGAAACGATGAATCGGATCAACTCGATACAGGAAATAGGATCGGATCTTCAAAGACCTTGCTTCCGTCGGTCGCTCATTCACACTATAGGCACGTTACACTGGCGACACAAGGATTCATCCGATGCAGATTGCACATCCAGGCTCCTCGTGACAGGGCACCGAATCGCTTAATTTCGAACATGCAAGCTGTCTTAGACACAGGCTGAAGCACGGAACAGGTAAGTCGGAGAGCGGATGGCTGCGAGATCTGTCAGTCTGCGTTGCCGGTTCTCAAGGACGGGGAAAGGTTGCCTCGCAGCGGATGCGTCTCGACAAACACGATCAGCCTGTACCATGGCCTCGGTTGCATGCGAATTGTCGAATTCGTTATTCGCTTTTGGGTTGGGCGCGCACAGTGTTGTTGATCCAGTATGCCATTGTCTCATGTGCGGCACCGCTGTCAGGATGGAACCGCAACAATGGCTGCGATGCTGCAACAATGACGCCCTCGCCTTCATGCTTCACCATGCGATGGTTTCTCGAACTCGCTTGATGTCGGACACCGGTCATCTGTAGTTGCAGTGCCGGCTCCCATCGTGCCGGCATGTGATTCATTGCACCGACTTCGGGAACCTGTGCTTCTTGCTAGATTTCATGCGACGGCCCGGCAAGGTATATATCTGCAATAGTGCAATTTTATCCGGCAACACCAATCCCATAGCATCCGCAACTGAGAGACATATTTTCGCAGGACGACGGCCACTAGCCTGGTTTGGCAAAGGACGAAGGTTCCCAGTAGCTCGGTTCAGATCTAAGTCAGCCAGAGGGCAACGGACCAATCACAGGCAAGCCCAACCTGTTGGATCTGCTAAGAAAAAGAAGAAAGAAAAATGATCTGGGTGAGCAACGCATTCCGGGTCCATCAATCAGAAAGTCCGCTTCGCAGCAAATCCACAGGCTGAGTACCTCTGCACCCTGGTAACGACAGAGTCTGAAAAGCAAATGCCGCAACCCAGACCGTGCGGCCGGGCCGCTCGTTCTCCGCTCTTTCTTCTCCTTCTTCGAAGGTACGTTCAAAGCGGTTGGTTTACGGTCCGCTCCGGTCTAGTAGCCATTCGCGTTGTCTCCCTTGCTTACCGTCAGACTTGATTTGCACGCTTCTACGATGTCTTGAAATTTTAGGCTACCATTCCTGAGCTGATCGGTACGCATCCGTGGTTCTGGCTCACCCTTGTATTCGGTGCAGACAGCTACTCGAGGGCGGTAAGCTAGGTTGCTCTGAACAATCTGTGGATCTCATCGTTTTTTGACAGCCCTTGGACTGGGCACTGCCCGTCTCGTGATACGTCAAAGTCAGTTATCCGTCTAGACTCAATCTTGATCACGCTTCGAACCGGCCACAAAAATGTGCGGCGGAGCACTCCGGTATCGCAGTATTCGTCTGACATCCGACATGATGATTGCACGCCAACTCGCACACCATAGTGTTTGAAAGGCGTTTGCGAACACAAGATCAACTCATTGTTTGATGCTCTGCAGTTGGGCTCTGCAACAAAGCTGCACGTTGGGTTTGGCCAGCCACGAAAGGAGCAAACGTAGGAACTTCGGGTGAATCGAAAACAGGCGAAATACGAAGTGGCTTGCAACTCGGTTCTAACGCGGCTTTTGCTTCTTGCATAGAGACGAAGGATCGGTTTTGATCGCTGAGATGTGCTGGAACCCGACCGGTCTTGTAGTCACACGAGGGTAACTGACGAGTTTTGAAAATGCCGAAACGCCACCAGATCTCGCTATGGTTAGCGGCCGATAAGCTAGTCTTTGTGACGTAGCCATGGCGAGTGAACTTCTCAGAAGATCTGGACTCCGTGTTCCCGCTCAACTTAGCCACAATTTTTCTCCTCTCGTTGTACTTTGCGAGCAGCATGGTACAGCAGCAGTCGCTCGGGTTGATGAGTGATGTCAAAGCGAGCGAGTCGGAGAGAAATTACAATTTGAGTGCCAAATCGAGTATCAAGACAAGCGAGTCCGCGAAATTTGAGTCGGAGCTACAGTTCGAGAGCTCACTTTGCAACCTTTGAGTTCCGGAGCGAAGAGATGAAAAAAAAAAAGCCGGAAGCAGAGCGAATCGGAGCGGAACAGAACACGTGCAGTCCAATGCCTTTTGCTGGCTTTGTACTCTCGTGGCCCTTTTTTACCATCTTACCACATTCTTCTAGCATCTCTCACGCGAAAAGAAGCGACCATAGCGGCATGAACGGTATCGGGAGGCTCAGCGCAGAGAATATGACGACCCGTTGGGATGATTTGGAGGCTGCCGCATCTCGTTCTGGCACTTCTATTGTTACTTTGTGCTGCATAGACGCGAAATCTCTGACACGGACACCGGGTTGCTCCTCCGAAACGCGCTACAATTAATGCGATCTAAGATTGCTCTTGCTTTCAGTCAGCGTAGTATTGTCATGCAACCTCGACGTTTACGGGGTCTCGACTCTGTGCACTAGCGGGATTCGAAAAGAGAAAGTAAATAGCTGGTTTAGGGTCTACTGCACCACAAAGGGTCTCCTAGCCACAGCTCGTGGGTCCCGGAAGAACACAGAAGTTGGTCAATGTCCAGATGCGCTTCGATGAAAGTGTAGATGACCCGGATCGTCGGATCAGCCAGGACACAACTTCGTTAAATTGCTTCTAACGCAGGGCTGAAGCTCCGGTTGGCAGCCTTCGAAAGTCAGGATTATCGTTGATTTTGAAGGCGGACGGAAGGCAAGCATCGCACATTGACCATCTTCAATTGCACTTGTTACAGCTACTGTCTTTCTTGAGACACTGGCCAACAAGGCATTAGTAATCGAGCTGGCTACTTCTTCAAGCCGTCGGAATACATCCAAGAGTTCGGATAGGTGCTCGCTTCCCTTTGGTCAATGGAGCAAATGCACACCATCCTCCGATCCATTGTTTTGCGAAATGCCAAGACAGCGTGGTTCGGAATCCCGCGGGACCGCCGAGCCGCCTTATTCCTGTATCTTTACCATTGTTCTCTTGCCCTCGAGGAAATTGAAATAGCGAACAGCCCAGGTGAAGCCAAGGCCGATCAAAGATGCGGTTCAGGCCTCCCTGAACGACGGTTGGCGCTAGGTGTGGCTGTTCCCTTCCAGCGGAACCACTTACTGTTCCTTGTCTTGTGTATTTTGCCAAAGGCTATCCGACGGCTTCCTGACAAATGGAACGTGTCTCTCACGTTTGGTTTCTTTCGTTCATTACCCAATTATCAGGTTTCCACTCTTCACAACCGTCGACCTATTGTTTGTTATAGCTGTACCATTGCGTTCCCCTTGTGAGTCACCGATATGGACAAGGCTCAATTTTTCTGGGAACCTTTCTTGTTGTGCATCTCCCGATCCTCGTTTGCGTGGATCCATTTTTGTTTGAATTGACTGAGCGTCAATCGTGCCTAAAATGTGTGGCTTGTCGCAAAAACATATTTACCCGCTTCTTCATTCGCAGCCTTGGGACATGACCCACTGACAATTTGCACCGGCCCGCTTGTCTTTCTCTTTCATTTGCGCATATTGGCGAGACACAGGCGAAGAATTTCAAACAGCGACCCTGAGTGTGCGCTACAAGCAAAAGTTGCCCGGAACGGAATGACACAGGTCGTTAGCGATCAAGGGCTAAGTAAAGGCCCGAGGCTGACTGGTTTGCATAGCCGCTTATGGTTGCCAAGGCTCACCACTTCTCAATGATGGATGGACTGGGTGTGGGGCTCCTCTGCTTCCAGACCTTCTTGTTCGCCGATGAGTCCGATCGAAGCTTTGCTCCAACTAACACGTTGGATGGTAGTGGTTGACCGGTGCGCGCGAATCAACTGTCCCAGCGATACAGGAGGATTCCCTTTCATCCGAATGAATGCTCTGCAATGCAAAGCCGGACGGGGGGCATAATGAAAAGGCTCTAAAGAAAAGTTTCGGTAGAGCGGGTGGGCAACCGCACCTCGGTTCCTGAGATGCGACGTACTTGATCAACGGTGTTCGCTTTTCACCCGCCGCAAGCGACTTTACTCGTGGCCGCCCTGCGAGAAGCAAACGAATGCCCTACGCAGCGCATCAGTCAGCTTTGCTCGTCCGAGCTTCTGTATCGCAACAAGGGTT
Source organism: Pseudozyma sp. M118-08B (assembly GCA_037039655.1). Lineage (NCBI taxonomy): Eukaryota > Fungi > Basidiomycota > Ustilaginomycetes > Ustilaginales > Ustilaginaceae > Pseudozyma > Pseudozyma sp. M118-08B. Next base: position 2,292 of record JAXQGJ010000461.1, on the reverse strand, counting down.
GGGAGAGTGTGGCTTGCTTTGTTGACCGATATCTGCGAGGGTACCCGATTACCCTAAAATAGACCCGCTACAGTTGCAAAGGCGGCTCTCGCGGGTCCGTTCGCAAGCCACAAATAACGGTTGTCACAAACATGGTCGGTCTAGACCTGTTGCCAACCGACAAGTATTCACAGAGTAAAGAGACGGTGCCTAGGCTCGATCTGACATTCTCACAGGCAACATCTGTCTGTGCATGTGCAGCAGCAACAACATTTTCAAGTACGATTGTGGTTACATGCAATACGAAAGGGGGGAGAGCCACATCACCGACACTCAGAGACCGCTCGTCATATCGCGCGGAAGAAGCGTAGCAAAGGTGAGGTAGCTTGTGTGGCCTCTCATCTATTGGTATGTCAAAGTAAAGAAGATTACGTCGGCAAGTCAGTTGGACAACTGCATCAGGTATCGAGTATCTGTATCGCAGAACGGGAATACATACCTCATAGTATGGCCTTGAAAAGACATTTGCTGCTTGGATGGGTTGTTCCTTTTGGGTTTGTTGCTGTAAGAGACGTGCTTTCTTTTTGGTGACTGCGATGCCTTCTTGCACACCACGCTGGTAGGTGGAGTCTGCGCCTGCGTCTTGTGATGCCTTGCCATCGTCGGTGTTGGCGTGCGAAGCTTCTGCTTCGGTACCGTTCTCTAGGTCGTCTTCGTCATCTTGGTCCGCTTTGCGCTTCGTCGCCGAATTAGCAGTGGCGGCAGCGGTTGTGATCTCCTCTGTCATGCTCGCATCGCCATCAGCATCAGCCTCACCGTCCGCGTTTGCTGCCGCAGCGCCGTTTTTTACTGCGTTCTGGGCTTTGGCGCCGCGTGCCTTTTCGATCTGAATCAGACGTCTTGTCTCTTTACGCTTCTCTACCACGCGAATCCTGTTGATCGCCTCGTCGATGCTAATCTCGGGCCCGACCGCAGACAAGCTCTCGTGGGTTCGCACGAGCGACTCGAATGTCTCAACATCCGTAAAGCCATGCTCGTTGAGTGCCGTGACTGTCTTGAGCACCTGCTCGATACAGGGAGAGAAGCAGCAGATTCTTGTGACGGTGTCACGTCGCAATGCCTGTGTAGCGTGGCCGACTGCTTCCCATGGCGCAGGCAAATCGAGGAAGACAGAGTCGGCTGCGTTGGTAAGACCAAAACCGTCCTTGCAGACATTGCGGTGGTTGAGGACAATGACTTTATCCATGCCATGGGCTGCGAATTCAGCTCGTGCCTTGTCAGCGCGCGGTTCGTGGAACTCGAAACTCCACAGTCGGCCGTGGTTCTCAGGTACGTGAGGATCGGTATCTGGTCGCAGGGCAGAGCTGGCGTCAGACGTCTCGGCAGGCGCCGCATTCTTCTCTGTCTCTTCGCTAGCCTCGGCATCGGCGTCAACACTTTCTTTGGCATCTTCTAGATCGCGTGGTTGTCCTCGACCTCTGGAGAGGTTGGATTGAAGGTGATTCGGCAGACCTCCCCAGTTGCGAGGCACTTGGAGTCCCGATGCCTCGTCATTGGCCTCCGAACTTGATCTACTCGTTTTCGAGTAGTCGGCACGGCCAACAGTGCGTGCAATGAAATGACTGAAGCTGCCCGATCCAGTGCCAGCTTCAATGACACGACTGCCCGGACCCATGCTGAGCTTCATCGAAATGAACGACATATCAGGGGCGTATAGAATCTGAGTACGATGTGGCAGGGCGAGTGTCCATAGCTCGGGCGTTGGTCGAAGAAGATACACGTATCCACGGCCGTTCTTGGAGATCATCTTGCTGCCGTAGGGCATGCCAACCATGTCGGCGTGAGGGAAGTGACCAAACATGTTGGAGACATGCTCGCCGGGTGTCACTGTGAGCGGAATCGGTGTCTTGTCTCGGGAGGCAAAGACAATGATGAGGTCTCCGGCCTTGACGTAAGCGTCGTTGCTACGAACGTTGGCTCGACTCGAGCTGGAAGTCGAGGGTAGATGCGCTACCGAAGTGGAGGCCATGTTGTCTGTCGTTGACGTTCGGCAAGCTAATGAAGCTCTCGTCTACTCTATCTCGAGCTGCAGCTTCTCCGAGCTTGTTGTGCTTGGTTCGTATCCTCAAGCTTGTAGCTTGTCTCCCAGTCGAAAGCGTGTGTATGTGTACGAGATTGGGAGCAAGGGTGGCATCGCAAGAAGAAAGTGCCATTGTGCAACTTGCTCGGCACAAGATATTGGTGGATTTGCTCATGAACAGGTATTTGCTTTAGCTGATACAGTAGTAGAGGCAGTTAAGTCTGGAGCAATTA
>JAXQGJ010000460.1:0-15402 GCA_037039655.1 Pseudozyma sp. M118-08B | reverse complement strand
ATGATTGCAACATTTGGAGTTAGGATTCCATTAACATATCTTATAAGCAAAATTGCAGATGTTACATTATATGAATTTCTCAAGGCCGGCTGAGCTCGAGCACAGCTCATCTTGAATGCGCGAGACAATCTGTGTGCGCCACTCAGGAAGCTCGAGGAAGGAGGCATTGCGGAGTGCAGCCGATGTGATATAATGCCATGCAGATCGTGCGCTTCCATCACGCGAGCTGGGATCCGCCGTCTGAACGATCGTAGCCGCAAGCTGAGAAAGCGTGTCTTGACTCGCTAAAGAGTTGAAGAGTGGCGCCCATCGTGTCACGAGTGCCATCCAGACAACTTGCAACAGCTCGCTTGAGTCGCTAATGTGGCCAGGGCAACCGGTCCAGGCGCCGCCTGCACGTTGCGAGCTTGCGATCTCCTTGACAACATCGAGGATCGGGCTGGACGACTGCGATATCAACTGATAGTAACGCGAGCTTGTCTTTTCGAGGAACATGTCCCTCTCTGCACGTTGCAGCAAGCTCTGTAAGATCTGGAACTGCAGCTGGCAGAGATCAGGACCATGACCATTCGACGAGGTCAAAGCCTTCAGTGCGAGAGTTTCGATCAACGAATCAGCTCGCTCATCAAACGCAGTCTCCAGGACCGGCAAGCTTTCAGTAGGAAGCGAGCCATCAAGCTTGACCTGCTCCGAGGGGTCGTATCGCCACTTTTCCGAGAGCAAGGCCTGTCTTACCCTCAACGCTGCTGCTGCGATGCCGTACGTGTTAGAAGGTTGCGATGTGCTTGTCGATGCCAGGCATGCGTCGACGCAAGGCAGAATCAATGTATTGTGAAGCTCTTCAGCTGCAGCAATAGAGCGAGAGCGGAGGGTGGGCGCTATATTGACGCTCTGCAACACCTGTGCAGCAATGTGCAGCTGCGCAACTAGTGCCGTCACACCAGCGCTCGAAGAGGTTAGCGCGCTCGCTTTGGAAGGGCTGCTCGAAGCTGTGCGCTGCTTCTTGGCCTTGGGCATAGCGGAGGCGTGACCCGCATCTGTGATGGCCGAATCGAGCTTCTGCGCCAAGATCGAAAGGCGGTGGATGAGTTCGGGCACTTGCATTGGCGTTACGCTGTCGCGACAAAGCTTGCCGAGCTCAGCAAGGAATGTTTGAGAGGTGAAGATGCTGGACGAGAGCGAAGGTTCGTCAGTCCGAGGTATGAGCTCCGCAGCGGTCGTGATGCTGCTGAGGACGTTGTTGACGAGGGTCGGTACTGTTCGGAAGCGAGTATCGATGGCTGCCACTGCGCGGAAGAAGTCGAGCGCTGCTAGGGTCGATACGGACAGCTCCTCCTGTTTCCATAAAGCTTCCTTGGTGACACGCTGCACGGCAACCATGGCAAAGATCGAGACGATCTCATCCTCGATTATGGCCTTCTCGAGTCGCCAGAGCGAGGCTAGACTGGCGAAGTGGTCGGCAATCTCCATTTGAGCAGAGCTGTCTGTCTTCGTTGCGATTTGACGCAGTTCGTTACGTGTACTGTCGAATAGGGTGCTGAAGAACGTGCGCCACTCCTCAGCTTCATCGCATCCCATGACATACAGACTATGGTGCTCGATCACCTGCAGCAGGCCTCGTCGTGCAGCTGCGCGTTGAGCTCGACGTGACGAATCCGAAGACGTGATCAGGAAGGGCAACAAAGGAAAACACCATTCGGCAAGCATGGTCTTGCGGACAAGCGCGAGTTGCGTCTCGCGAACCGATCCGGATGAAGCGTTGCTAGAGCTGGCGATGAAATTGAGTGCCTCGCTGCGATAAAGTTTGGCGTACAAGAGGGAGCTGAGGGTCGAGAGGGAGCTGAGTGCTGCTTCATCAACTAGCTTGTCCTGAAGCAAGGTGGTCAGGTGCTGAACAACCGCGCTGCTAGGCACAGCTTTGCTCTCTTTCCAGCTAGCGGATCTGGTCAACTGTGCGCTACGCCCAGCTTGCAACAAGGCGCGCTGCACATCTTCTGTGAAGAGAGAGTCTGCAGCTACCTGCTTCACTTCCTCCAACAGCGCCGTAGCTTCTGAGTTCGCGGCATCGGAATCGCTGCCATGACTGCTAAGTGTGTGAAGAGCACGCAGAAGCGAAGGCACCGCGTTGCTCGAAAAGTGCTGATGATTCCTCTTGGCATTTGAGCCGTACTGAAGAGTCGTCGTCCATGTACCGACGATTGCGTGAAGAATGCCATGTCCAGCCTGCTTTTCCAAAGCGCTGCGTTGCTGGCTGAAGAAGTCAAGCCATGCCTGAATTGCGTCGGCAGCAGCTTCAATGTTGGTGGCTGCGGTTCTCGATGTTGCTGGTGGCAGCAACTTGGTCAAGGAGATGGCAGCGGTGATTAGCAGTGGTTCACGATCAGCTTGCGACAGATACCCATCTTCGGTCAAGTGCTTTGCGAAAGTGCCAGCAAGTGTCAGAACGGGCTGAGTATGGGCGAGGTGAGAGAGCCAACTGCGCTTCGCCGCTTCGGAGAGCTCCGATTTCGTGCTGATCTGTGCTGATACAATGGCAGCGAGAAGTTCCCACGCTTTTGCATCGAGTTCGGATGGTCCGGCTGTCGATACTTTCTGCTGCTGTTTCGATTTGTTCTTGCCCTTGTTGGATGTGCTTGGTGTTGAGCTCGAATTCGATGTTCGTAATGAGGAGCAAAGGTGTTCGAGCACCCATTGTGAGAGCAGCTCTGCCTTCTTTGGTACAAAAAAGGCATTGGATTGCCACGCTCCCAAGGCTATGTCGACCTTTGTTATGCCGTCTGCTGGTGGGTGCGGTACACGAAGCGCTTTGACGAGCTGTTCGGATGTGGTGATGGAAGCTAGCTTCAGAGCCGAAGTGCTAGCTGTAGACAATGCACTCGGCCCGGCAGCGGCTTTTGTGCTGCGAGTAGCTGCCGGCATGTTGATCCGAGCAGCTCCTACAGAGTCAGTGTCGGCTCTGTCGTAATATGAAGCCGCCTTTGCGGATTGGTAAGGTGAAGAATGATATGAGGAAGGAATGGCGAATGATAAGGCTGGTTCCTTAGCGTCGTGAAGATTTCTCTCAAGTGTGGAGGAGAAGCTTTACAAAGATGTCAAATTTGGCCAAAAAAGTGAATTACAGTAGGAGGCTGCGGTCCGTGGGCTAGAGAGCTGGACCCTTTCTCCCTTTTTTCTTTCGGATTTCTTTTCACTTTCTTCTTATCGCGCGAGTCAAATCCTACTCCGGCTCCAACCTTTTGAGCTTTGTCCTATTGCGCAACCTAACCTTCATCTCGATTTCACCATCATCTTCTACCCATCGGTTTTGTCGCTTTTGGCATCTAGACTCAACCTCAACTTTCTCGCCACACTCAACGAACCGCTTGAATCTCTGTCAGCATGTTCCGCTCGGCCATCCGCACCCTCGCTTCGCCTCTGCGCACAGCTGTCCCAGCTCAGGTTCGATGCTGCTCTTCCTCCTCAACCAAATCCACACTCCTTCAGGCAGTCACCTCAGCATCTTCACTCAGCGCATCATCAGCAACTGCCTCTTCATCTCTTCTAGCATCAGCATCGCAAGCATCGACAGCGATCAGGTCGATGGACCAGCAGCAGAGGGGGATGAAGGTGCGTTCGTCCGTCAAGAAGTTCTGTGATGGCTGCTCGGTCGTACGTCGCAAAGGAAGGCTCTATGTGATCTGCAGCAAGGATCCAAAGCACAAGCAGGTAAGTTTTGATCACCAAATCCATGCTTGGGGGTGTGCTGATAGGCATCTGCCAGATTCTGTCTTCTCAGGACCATCGCTGACCATCTCCTTCCGTGTGGGTCTTTCATTCCGTACAACAGCGCCAGGGATAAGCATCTCGTTTGCCAACTTCTTCGAATGCTCTAGCATCCCCGTCACGATCGCTTCGACCAATCGTCAAATCCATGTCCGCCCTCTGTATTTGTACCGGCTCATTCGCAATTCATTCCCACAAACTAGACCCTCAAATCAGCTCCCTAAGCTGGCATTCACATTGGCAGTCACCTGGCATTCACATGGAGGTTAAGAATGATGACAACAAGGATGTCGCTCAAACTGATACATGCACATTACAACTAAAAGCTGAGTTACACACGCGCACAACGCTCCCAAGCCCACCTAAACCACCATCCTAGCCGGATTTCACACCCTCCTTCTGCCCCTCCTGCTCCCTGATCAGCGCCTCAATCTCCCGAATCTCCACCTCGACATCCGCCATTCTCTGATTGACCCCGTTCAACCTTTCCTTCAGCTTCGTCTCGTACTCTTCATCCGAAACGCTCCTGATCGGCATCACGTTCTTAACCTTGGTCAGCCACGATTGTCCCCCTTGCTGTTGTTGGGTTGACCGTTCGATGCTAGCCTCCTCCTTCTTGGCTGTCATCGATGGGGAAGCGTCAATATCTGCGAGAGGAGCAGCAGCTTGTGAGATCGATACCGCAGCGTCGTCGCTCGAAGCCGAAGACTGCATTGAAGCTGGCACAGGCACAGATCGTGGTGATGGGCGAATAAGAGTATCGCGCACGATCCTAGCTTCGTTACCGGCGAGTTGCAGACCGGTGCAAGCAACGCCAAATGTGACCACACCTTTGTGAATGGCAGCGGGACCACGAGTGAAGCCTGCAGCACCTGCACCAACCACAGCGCCAGCTAGGCCGGAAGCGAGCAGATTGTGTGTGTGACGATTGCGTGTCACGGTACGAAGACGCATGTGTCTGTTCACAGGGTCGGGGCCGCTCGATGTTCGGTTCAAGATGGGCGAAAGCACGTACTCCCTGACCGCAAAGAAAGGAAATGCGAACGCAAACGAGCTGAACGCCATTCGGGTGCCCAAGACCGTACCTGCTCCCTGACGACCTTTGAGCACGCCATAAATCGATCCACCTACGCCTCCAACTAGCGCTGCCAAAAGAGAGCCTTTAACCACTTGGATGGGTGCATCGGATTCGATCTGAAAGCCAGACCCAGATAAGCCATCTTCGAGAACGGAAAGGATGCCGTAGCCACGCTTGGCACCACCGCGCCCTTGCCCAGCAGGATCGCTGCTTCCGGCAGGATCCTCGACGAATTCGCCGTTGCCCCAACCGCTCGACTGTGGTGAGAACGAAGCTGGCGATGACCACCGTGGGTCATCTTGAGCGCCCGAAAGGGTCATGACGGGCTCATCCCTACTACGAGGAGCTGGTCGAGATGGAGACGAGGTGCCTCTTACTTCTTGTCGAACGCTTGCTCCTTGCGAAGGGTCGGTCGAATTCTGCTGGTCGACCGAACCCGAACCGGAACCGGTGCGGCTGTAGGCGGTTCGAGCATTGTCCTGTCGGATACGCTCCCACTTGCTCGGCTCTACACCGCGCTCGCCTCGAAGCTGCGCCCAACGTGTACCTGCACCTGTACCGGGAGGTGGCGCAGAACCTTCCGGGGAATTCGAGGAGCTGTTGAAACCAGCATTGCTTCGGCTCGGGGAGGACGTGTGAGAGGATGAATACGAGTTGAAAGAGTCGTTGACAGTGCCGTTGTCGCCGCTGCTATTGCCGTCGAAAGAGCCATAGCTGGAGGCAGCTCGTTCACCACCCCATTCCTGCTGCTGAGACTGATTCTGCTGCTGCTGTTGGCCAAAGTCCGTCTCCCCATTCAGACCTTTTGGCGGCGCTACACCGACCTGTGGCCTCCTGCCTTGCCTCTGTTCCTCCACCGCACCTGCAAGCACTCTTCTCAAATGCTGAGGATCTTCCACATCCTTGAGCACATCCCTACTCAACAGGATCCCGATTGGCATCATGAGGAAAGATCCTCCCAGACCGCCCACTACACTCCATCCTAGCTTCTGAATCAATCGTGGCTGCGGCTTGCGCCTCCCCATCAAGACAAAGGTTCCAGCGGCACCGAGCATCCAGCCTCCATACTTGGTCGTATCGACGTTGCGCTTGATTTGCTTCAGCGCCGCAAGCTCGCGTTGTGTCAGCTGCTTTTCGGAATTGGTACCTGCGAGACCGGGGAGACGAGTGCTAGTGCCATCGTTATTCGCAGGTGGCTGGCTTGGGCCTGAACCGTAGCCAAAGCCTGTATCTTGTCTCAACGATGATTGTCTGTCCATTGTCGTGGCTGTGAATGTGAGATGGAAGGGATAGGAAGGGTCCGAGTCGAGACGCCGCTCTTTCGTTGAGACTGACTGAGCTTGGCCCAAGCTTTCGGAAGGATGACCATCAAGAAGCTTTCGCTCGCCGTAAAAGCCTTGGCTAAGTGGAGGATGCCAGATTATTTCTCGAATTTGTTAGACCGTATCAGTTCCGTGCAAACAGTATTTCAAATAAACGGGCAGCTGTGGAGGCCAAATTTCGGCAGCATGGCTGATTCACCAACGACGTCGATGCCACTCTCTGACCCTGACTTTGGCGCATCTTGACGTGACAGCTGCGAGCGAAGAAATGTCAGCAAGCGAGATCTTCGCACAATCGAAAGTGTATGTGCTTTGCTTTGGCAATCTGCCGCCCTTCTTTCCTCGCTTGATTGGGCTCTTGGTACGATAAGCACAAAGAGAACAGTTGACGCTGGAACAAATAAGACTTTTTCTGACTCATGATCTGTGATCCGGTGTTGCACCGTAGCTCGTGTGAGGTTAGTCTAAGCTCGACTGTCTGTGCACCGCTATTTGGCTTCTGTGAATAGCAGAGCCGAGCTCAAGGAAGCTTTCTCGCAATGCAGAAACTCGCTAGGCATATATAAACTTCGTCTTTGGCCCTCGTTGACCCACTTGCGCTTTCAGACCGCAAATCATCATCCTCATCCCCTTTCATCACACTTGCACAAATACGTTCACAATGGGCAACAAGACCACCGACCAGCAATTCAAAAAGACCGAACAGGTCGTCGGCGCCAACGGCAACCAACTTGTCGACAACCTCAACGAAAAGATCATGAAGGAGGCCCCTGGTCACGATGGCGTAAGCATTAAACTGGTTCATTTTGCCGCTGCGTTCTTCTCCTCTTCCGTTCACTAACTCATCTTCGCATTGCATTGTTGCTCGCGGATAATATCACAGAACGTTGCAGCGGAGCAAGCCGGTACCCAGCGAACGCACAACGAGCAGATTGAACGCGACCTCGAACACAAGGGTTACTCGACCCGTCAGACCGACGAAGAGGCCGAATTGGACGCTGAACTCAAGAAGAAGCTCGACAAGCGTGGCAACCAGGCTCAGTAATCTCATATACATCGCTCTAATCTAATCAATCAGAGACCAGTCTCACCAACGACAAACGACCCGAGTGTGCTATGCTCGATGCGGAAGAATACCGCGTCAAGCTTCAACTGGACTTGTTCGACATGTGTGTATAAAGATTGCGCGAAGAGTAGAGGATTGCGCTGTAAGATGTTTAGAGTCAATTTAGCGAGTGCTGCTACCACTGAAGTAGCTGAACGCTCTAGATACAGAAGCAATGGCTCCGCTCGCCGTAGCAGGAGTCGCTGTTGGTTTAGACGGCGCACCCAACACTCTCGTGGTCACCAGCGTATCGGGCGCCCCCTCCGTCTTGACGTTACTCGTGGCCGCTGCGGCTGTCAGACTCGGTAAGCCCAGTCCGAGACCCAGCCCAGGTTTCGCTCCTGCATCCGATGCCGCTACGGGTGCATCTTCGCGCGGTGCGGCCGACAAGGACGCATCGGTCACCGCCGATCGTAGCGCGATCTCATTCTTCCCGATATGACTCTTTCGCGTCAAGTGACTGGTGGGCGGTGCTGCTGCTACCGTTACCATGAGATTCTTGATGTTCGGTAGGGTATGACGGATGTCAATCACTGTGACGGAGTGCACGTTCATGAGCTGTTCGATGTCCTTGTTGAGCAGAAACGCCGCATACTCATACCTGTACCTTTCCATACCTTTAGCATAGAGTGGGAAAGCTCGAGGACCGCTCATGAGCGAGATTCCGTCCTGGACTACAGCTCGACTGCCAGCTGTGGCTAGTGGGTAGTGAATCGGAGTGGCGAGATACGTGCTGAGCAGAGCGACGAGCTGAGCAACCATGCCAAAGGCACTGCTGACCGTGTCATCGTCGAAGTGGTGAAAGACGGGTCGTGTCGATGCCGGAACGTGACGCTTGACAGTATCCTTCCATCGCTTCTCTTCGTGCGCTAGCTCGACTTGGGGCAGTGATGCGACCGCATTGGGTAGAGGCAGTCCGCAGATGGAGAAGAGCAAGGAAGATGCGTCAGATAGCTCGATGGGGAAGATGGTCTCAAGATCACGCAACAGCGATGCCTGCTGAGCATGAACATTAAGCGACAAGTCTGCCTTTTCTCCTTTCAGCAAGTCAACCTCGTGCCCAATTCTGCGCGACCTGTCATTGGCAGCCTTGAACAGCGTCTCCGTAGCTCGAATTGCATTGCGACGTGCTTCCAATGCCGACTTTCTTGCGTCGAGCTCGGCTCTCTTTCTCTGCAAGTCTTCCGCTTCGTCGATTGCCATGTGCCGTACCGCTTCGTACTTCGCTTTCTGCTGCTCTCGCCTGAGTCGAAGCTGGACAAAGCTTGTCGGATCTTGCAGCACAAAGCCATCAGTGTGTCGTAGCTCTTCCAACTCTGCGGCCAGGCTGTGCAGCTCTGCTTGCTTCGCGGCCACCTTTCGTGCTTCGTTTAGGTCGTAGGACGGCATCATCTTGGTCTCGCGCAGACTCAGCTCGAGTACGCGCCGCTGCTCGTCCTCGAACGCTCTGCGTCTCTGCCGTCTCGCCTCTGAGGTCAGAGGCAGCACCGCCCTTGTCGAAGTTGGAGATGATGCTGTTGCTGCCTGCTCTGTTACTGATTTTGCTGAAGTAGCATTGAAAGTGGTCTTGCGATTTGAGGCGTGCTCAGGATCAGAAGCATAGCCTTCTCCCGACACACGTCGGGGAGAGATTGGTGGTCGATCCGAGCTACCATCTCGATTTGACACAGCGTCCTTGTCTCGTGACTGACGATGCCGATTCCCAGAAGCTAGCCTAACTGCCCCTGTGTGCCCATGAATCTCCTTTCCTTGCCCCGCTGCTTGAAGCGGAACAATATAGTAGGTGATGCTTTCCAGGATATGTCGAGTCCGTTCAGCTTCCCTCTCGCTCACCTTTCTCTCTAGCTTCGGCTCGCTCTTCTTGCCTGCATCAGAGCTCGCACTATCTACTCCTGAATGTGCTTCCACTCCTGCTGCTGCCATACTTGCCCGGCCTGAAAGTGAATTGGCACCGGGCGCCAGACCGAGGACGATCGAGTTCGGCGGGAGGGCCAGTGCACCATCTTGCAGGTTTCCTGGTATAGGATTGAGATCACGCAGGTCGACTCTTGTCTGGCAGACTAAATTCCAATCTTCCTTCTGGCCTTCCGTGATATCCAATGCACCGCTGCTGTTCATATCGATTGGCGGAGATCGTGCCCGTACTTTGATGGAGATCGTGGAAGTTTCAAGCGGCGTTGTACATTGGTTGCCGGTTGCAAAGTCTCGCTCTGGGGTGATGGGATCGCCACCCTGATAGCCCCAAGAATGATGTAGCCCAGGCTTGGAATTTGGCGTGCGATAGAATACGGATTCTGCGGCCATTTCCGCAGAGTTTGACGCCCTCTGTTCCGATCCCGCTGCCTCGGCGGAGTCAACGGAAAGCTCAACATAGCATTGGAGCATGCGATCTTCCATGATCTGTGACAGGCTCTTCTGCGAGAAGAGCGCGTATCGTGAAGCTGGATGCAAGCGACCCGTTATGCGCGAAGGGCGTCTCGCTTCCTCGTTTGCTTCGACATGACTCTCATCGAAGCGCACGCTGCGAATGCTTGCGGAAGAGGTCATGCTTGCTGTCCTTGGGCGATGGGTTGGCCTTCGGATGGTATGCGAAGAGTGGGAAGAGCTGCGTGAATCAGAGCGCGACAGCATTGAGGTATTTGCCCCGAGCTGGTCAAGGAAGCCTGACGCTGAAGAGCTTGAGGGTGACCCCGTCTGTTGTCGTCCCTTTCTGCCATCTCTTGTGCTGGAGGAGCGTTTCAGGATGGGTCTTGGCCCGGTATCGTTGCTGTAAGTACCATCGCTGTGCCCTTCCCAAGCAGATGCAGAACTGAGTTCGTGGTCGGAAGTGCGCCGTTGACCAGCAAGGAATGCGGACCGTCCTCTATCGTCCGGTCTACCGTAAGAGACTGAGCGCTCCAGTTTGCTCCTCGACCCAAAATGTGGCTTCGATGGTGTCGATGTCGAGGCGGAACCTGTCGCAAGGTCATCCGCATCTTCATCGTCGGATGAACCGAGGCTAGATCTTGTCCAGCTCGAACTTCGTCGCCTACGATACGATCCATCCGCCTTTGCTTTGCCTTTGCTGTTGGAGCGTGCAAGACTCCGTGTCAAGTCGGCGTCATCTGAAGTAGTGTGATAGCGACTGGATCCGCCAGGTCGCTTGGAAGTGAGGGTTTGCAACGCACGGTCTCTTGTTGGTCGTAGCGAAAGATTGCGGACGAGGATAGCGCAGATATGCCCAGCACGGCGTTGCTCGTAGTGTATGCTAGATGCTAGTTGATCGAAGTCTGCGGGCGCAGCTTGATACGACGTCGAAGCCGACATGATGGCTGGTCTTGCCCGGCTTATTGTGTGGTCGCCGTCGCTCCTATGGCGTGTTGGTGTCTATGACTGCATCTCGAATATAGTCCTTGTGAATCAACGAAGCTTGTGTTGCGCTGCTTTCGTCTTCGTTGTCCTTGAGTCGAGCCGATCAGGAAGAGGGTCCTGGTGCATTGGGTGTGAGTGTTGGTCGCAGATAAGTTATGGATGCGAAGAAGCATAGTCGGTCTACGCTCTGTTTTCGCCGAGCGAGGACCCTGAATCGCCAGAAAAGCACGCTTTGGGCAGCTGGACCATGCAGCCGACACACACTTCGCCCCTTGCAAGCGTGCTTTTTAACTCCACACCAACACGGCTGCCGAATTGCGCAAAATGTGAGGCTTCCTTCTGCTGACATTGGCATACAAAAAAGCTGTCACTTCACACAAGTCTAACAACGATCCGCTTGATTCTTAGTACCGCAGCATTCTAGCTTGTCTAGCGGATCGTTGGGCTCAATAAGATTCGGTGAGGTGGTCTTCTGTCTGCGAACGCACTGCCGGCTGTCTCACAACTGCTTTCCATCGACGAACGAGAGGGACTGTCCCTACTTGCCGGCACTGCGACTTTTTGAAGCACAGAATGGTCACGCAAAATATGGACGAGAAAATGAGCCCAAAATAACCGGAACTCAACCCATTTCGAGTATGTTTCCTATCAAATCCTCGAAGAATTGCTGTTGAATATGTTCACAAACTTCTATTCAGATTGTAGGAAAGCCGAGCGTAGCGGCAGCGTAGAGTTATTGGCAAGGTCGTGTGATACAGCGTTGGCCTACAACCACGGTAACGCGAGGACAACCGCCAAGACCAATCACAAGGTCGTAGTGATCACAAAGAGCGACGTCTACCTCGTGTCGCCAGCAAAGTCGAGAGAGAGAAGCCGCGGAGGAAGTACGAAGATGCGTTTCATTACAAGCGGCAAGACATGTCAACCTGAGACCTGGTTTGCGTTGATGAAACCGACGGATCGTCGTTGACGATCATTTCGCAGGCCCCCAGTTTCACGGTTCGAGGTGCGAGGTGCAGTCAGCAAAAGGGGAGAAGCGTCGGATTTCAGGCGACCTTTGATAGAGGCGGCAGATGAAGGACCCTCGAACTTTTCTTGCTGCAGTATCGCCAAATGCAGGGATGACCACGACGATCAATTCCGACATTTTACAGTAATGCACCAAATTTTTTTGGCGTGGAGCATGAAATGATGGTCAAGCACGATGACGATGTCGGCGAACTGATAGAATGTTGGAGTGTCGAGCACCATTGCTAGTCTACCACTGGCACTGCTTTTGCTGATCGTAATGTTCCTTTGAGCTCCGCTTTCGGCTGAATGGGAACGTGAATCCAGGGCGGTACAGTAAAGACTGCACGCCGTGCTTCAGCGCCTTTTGCGTCGAAGAAAAGTAAGGGTCGTGCAAACTTCGATGGTGCCTGACAGGATGTGAACCCTCGATCGAATGCAGCGTCGTGCCAACCGAAGAACCTGCATACGGCTTCCTTCGGAAATGCACACGGAACGCACACACAGAGACAAAACAGGAAGAGCGAGAATCCCATCCGGCGCTTGTACGTCAGCCGCTCAATGCGATCCATGGCAACAAATCCACAGCTCAGCATCTGAGGTCACAGATGAATCCAAGATATGAAGATGGGCGGACAACTCCGACAAACATGAGATGGAAGCGAAGCGAGTGGTGTCATCTCACTGAACCTGCGGTTTGCCATGCGGCATTGCTATTCATGATCTGCGATTATTACTGAAGCAGCGAGCTCTCTCGTGAGGGCGGCTCTCGAAAAGAAAAGAAGGTCGATCTGTTCATCCCGATCGTCTATTTTTGGTAGTGGGACCCTCTCATCCACGCATAAAACCCCGATCACGAGGTCGGAGTATCGAAAAGGCTCGAAATAGAGATCTTCTTTAGGTCGCCGCGACGCCGATCCCATTCCCGCTGCGTTTTATTCTGAAGCTTAACAATGGAAAGTGCAACCGATTCTCGACCGAGCACGTACGACAGGCCTTCGAAGCGATACAGTCTCTCATGTCATCGGCAGCAACCGGAACGGTCATTTTCACACAGATACGAGCGTGAGAAGGACTCGATACCACTATCATAGCACGCATGAAGGAAGACTAACGAAAAGAGCATTTTTTAGTGTGTCGGGAAAAAGTGTGAGTGTCTCGCCAGTCACCGACCGAGCGCCAAAACTTTATTTCTGTGCTTTGTTTTTACGTGTCTCTGTGTCTTAAGCGCTAGTCAATATTTTGGTACGAGACTAGTGCAGCCTTGCAGACATACCAAAGCGCGCTAGTCTGGTTTTTGATGGCGGCAGCTGATTCTTCCGATACCGACGAGCTGTCAACAGCGTGCGCATGGCGTGCGGTCTACTTTGTATGAGAAGAACGTGAAACCTCGATTGGCGACCGACAACAACGTGCCTCTGCCGAAAGTACAAAGAACACATATTCATCCAGCCGAAAGCAAAGAGCAGTCCATATGACCCTCTAGCACATTGAGCAGCGCTAAAAGTAACATGCTACTAGCGGCGATGTAGACGCACGCCAAGGCCACGTTGATGATACCTTCCCTCTGCCTGCGATGGTGTGTTGTGTTGTCACAGTAGGCCGCCTTACTGCTTCGGTGAGGCTTTCTCTTCGAAAATGGAAAAGAAAGAAAGAAAACGCCGTTTGTCGGCAAAACCCTTCTGCACAGCGGACAATTTATTCCCTACTGCAACCCGATCTACACTAAGCATGAACAGAATGGCTGCCCTTGCATGTTATTGCAGCTGCCATGTGTCGAGGAAGAGACCTAATTAGCGGTGGGTCGGGTCGGAGACGGGGATGTGTGCCATAAGGCGAAGAGAAGGGAACAAAGCGAGGACGAGTGAGGGAGTGGCGCGCGGTGTCGAAAGGGTACAGAGTCCGACGCCGAGATGCAGGTTCACATGGCATCGTAGCGGAAAATTAGGCAGGAATTGGCGGTATTCTCGTCGTCGTTACGAGACCAATCTGTCAGAACACTTCCGCTCACTCACATCTTGGCGCAGAGATATCTCTGCTGCAGCCTTGTGCGGCGTCAACGCACAACGGATCCCGATCTCGCATCCTTCCACTGCCAATCAGTTGAAAGATCGACGTTCGAGAAGCGCCAAAATTGCAGAAGAAAAGTAATCAAGTCGCCGAGGCGCTTGGTTATTGCAGCCTTGGCAACCTTCGCACATCGTCGCACATCAACGGGCCCTGGCTCCGACTTGGCATCAACCCGGTCTGCACAGTCGTTGTGACGATCCTATTCAGCCTCCGTAAATCTCCGACAAATTGTCCCCATTGATCTGCCTCCTTTACAGCCAAAGGAGCTCTTGATAGCGCCGAGGACGGGAATGGAATTGGAGCTGATCAAAACACGAAAAAAGAACAAAGAGAATTCAGCGAATCCGGCTGCACTAGCTTCCGTGCTAGTCTTTCTCTTCGAGATTCAGGGCTACAGTAGACCCTTAGGTTGGGTGACGACCCTGCGCGAAACCCTATTCCTTTGTGCTGCTCCAACGGAACTCGTGGTGTAGTAATGCATAACAAAGACGCTGGCGCTGATCTACGACGACTTCGCCTTCTCAAGGGCACAATGCTGACGGGTTCGACGCATCGGTGTATGACAACGATGCGTCGAGGCAGAAACAAAGCTCAATCGGCATCGGAAGCATCGTAGTCATGCGGTGATTTCGTACCAGGTGCTCCGGAAGAAGGAGGAGCATTGCAGTGACGTTTAGGGATCGTCGAGGGCAGCAACCAGCAATTTCATGCTTGAGGCGTCGCGATTCCACGGCAGACAACAGGAAATCCTCGGCAGCAGCTCGCGATTGTCTTGAATCTCTTTTGGTACTTGACACAATTATCGGGGCATGTCCTTTTTTGTCTCTGCTTCTTTCTCTAGTTCTGTCGCAAGTAGTGCTATCCTACATCTGTAGCGAGAGATCATGATCAGGCACGAGCCGTCGGTTGCTCTTGTGAAGCGAATGCGTATGCTCGCCCAAACCACCTAAAGCAAGCCTCCCCAACAACGGGTTCCCGCTCCGGGTGGAATGCAGCTGAATTAGTGTAAGAGACGCTCGATCAACGAACGTTTACTCGGAGCAAGGCACGCTTCCCTTGGCCTTCGTTGTGGCTTTGGCTGACAAAAGAACGACAGTCGATACGCCTCACCTTGCAATACTTGAGCATATTGAGCGTAACGAACGACGTGGCTTGCCGACGACAGGGACGACGTTCGACCCTACTTTGAGACATGAACATTGACGACGACGAATTGGAAACGATCAATCGAAGAAGATAAATCTGATGTTTAGTCTAAGTGGAAAAAAAAAAGCAAGAGACCCACGGCGTGTTACTTGACTGGCTCGGCTAGGATGCATGTGTCTGAGCGTGAAATTGAGGGTGGCAGATCTCGCAAGGATGACCGCTGCTGCCAACTGATCATCCCTCGAAAACCCTCCTTTTTGTGTTTTGGTGGCCGACCCTGCTTTTGTGCTTTCGTTTGCGCTTTTGGTGCTAAAATAAAATGGATTTTTTTTTTTTTTTTTTTTTTTTTTTTTTTTTTTTTTTAGTTTAGTTAGCGCACAGCCAAGTCCAAGCTCGAGCCGGAACCACGCTAAAGCAGCAGCAGCAGCAGCAGCGGCGTTGCATACCACGGATTTCAGCTGCAATCGCATTCAGTTGACAATCGCGGGGGTTCTGTTACGGCATTAAGTTTGTTCAGTAGGTATCATGATAAAAAATTAACTCAATTAAACAATTTATAA
>JAXQGJ010000046.1:0-48699 GCA_037039655.1 Pseudozyma sp. M118-08B | reverse complement strand
AGTCGCTAGCCACCAGCAATGGCAACGGACAACCTCTGAACCCTGCTCAAGGCCTTGATGCACTGTTGAATCCTGGCTTGCCTCAACAATCGCAAACGCCGTCACAGCAGCAACAGCAACAACAACAGCAGCTTCGTCCCGGAATGCCCGCTGCCGATGCAAGCAGGCTCAACCAGGCAGCAACCCAGCTCGCCAACGGTGCGCCACTCTCCAATGCGGCCGCTTTGGCTGCTCTGACGTCGCTAGGTATCACTCCGACGATGCTTGACGCACTCGGACTCGGGTCGGTAGCGCAGCAGATGCTCAATGCTCCAACAGACGGCGGCGATGAGCAGCAACAGCCAAGACCAAACAAGTCAACCTTGCCTGTGCGTACTTCTCCTGGTCCTAGCGATGAGAGTCCCGATCTGGACCAACACGACTCGCCCTCTGAGCCTGCGCGCAAGAAACGAAAGCAAGGACGAGGCAAGATCGTCAGCGCTTCACCAAGCGTCAACGCTGAGTGTGGTCCGTCAAAGCAATCGTCGCTTCCCGCCGATCCGATCAAAACGGCGACGACCATACCATCGCTTCCGCGCCCACCGCATCTTTCTACAAGTCACAGCGCCCCCTCCAAACCCATCAGCTCTCATCCACCCGGCGATCGCAACGTCTCGTCCAGCACTTCTTCAAGCATTCCAGGCGCAGGAAGTTCAGCAGCCGGATCATCCGACGCTTCCAAACGCATCCCCACTCTAGGTGTAGGTTTGCGACAAGAAGGTGACAAACGCTATCGCAACCGAAAACTTCTCCGCGATCTACGGGAGCATCTCTACCGTTGGCTTGGAACAGATGAGTTCCGTAAGCTTCGCAGTACGTACAAGGTTGCTGAGTGGGTGCCAAATCCGCATCTTACGGAAGAAGAGAAGCAGATCTTGGCTTCACTGCCGCCGGGAGGGGTGGCGCAACCGCCTATAACAACGCATATCTTTCACGTCGACTTCACCTCTCGCGACTTTTACAGAACAAATCAGTCGCTGATTGATGCAATCGTCACAGAGGGGTCCAAGAAGGTCGAAGCCAAACCGGAGGCGTATGCGATCGTGCCTGGAACCATTGATAGGGACCATCTAGAGGACGTCGCCAAGGATCTGATGGATTCTGCACGTTCAGGGTTCCGAATGTCGTTGCGTACAGGTTTGCAAGCTGAGAAAGAGGACAAGGAGAAGCACGAAAAGTATCGAGGAGTCGAACGTGCCAAGACCAAGTGCAGGAATCGAGAGATCGGTGCAGGACGCTTACGACATGCGATTCCCAAGCAATTACTGGTTCCAGGTGCCTACTCGGACGATGCAGCGAGTGATGAAGATTTGCACGGCTTGACAAAGTCGGAGTGGAAGCGACAGCGTTTACGAAAGCTTCGGATCGCTAAAGGATGGGAAGCGGTGACGCCCAAGTGGCGGAATAAGCATCTGACGCGAGCGTATCACAAGGCGGATATTGTCAGCAAAAGCAAACAGATGGCTCGTTGGAGACGCGATGACCCGGTCGACCTTCCAATCCCTATCAAACTCTATGGAAAATTGTTACCGAAGCAGCTGTTCGATCCGGATTGGTTGGCCGAACATAGGAAGGAACTGGAGGATGAACCGTATTGCATTCGGATCAACGATAACGAGATTGATGGTTGGGATGAAGGGCATCATCCGTTAGGAGAGGATACGAGCGACGAGATGGAATGGAGCGATGCAAAGGAAAGTTCGATGAGGGGTAGACAGTTGATTTCGACGTCAGCGGCGAGTAGTAGTAGAGGTGATAGGGAGAGTTCGACCCGTTCGCCAGCGCCAGCGCCCACGACTGGGGCTTCAAGCAGCAGCGTCGCTACGTCAGCAGTGGTGAAGATCGCAGATGCTGGGTCAGCTACGCCCAACCCTGCACCCGGCAACAATACTCCTCCCACGAGTACTGCCGCCAAAGTCGCACCAGATACGCCAGCAGATGTGGACACCAGTACCAAAAAGCCGACAGCTACCGTCAATGGTGGGGCCGCAGCCTCCGAAGCTTCCGGTACAAGCAGTGTCTCGGACAGCTGGAGATCGGATCATCCCGATGACGACGCAGGCGATACAGGCGGAAGTGAAGACTCCGATTCAGATGCTTCGACTGCAGCTGGTGATACGGACAAGCTCGCACCAGCAACCGTGACAGCATCAACAACGGCTACCGCTGCTACGAGCAGTCCGCATCAGGTCGAAGTCGAAGCTGATCCTTCTGTAGCCGAGTCGCAGCAGCCCGATACCAATGCTGTTGGCAAGAGTGCCGAGCCCGATACGTAGGGAATTGCCGATGTCGAATCGTTCTTCAAGGTCATCGTCCTGTTGCAAGGCCTACGTCCTTCTTGCACCTCTTTACTTAGTCCCTTCCTCAAATGAACAATCTTTGTCTGTCTCGTTGCCGCAAGAACCTCATTTCTGTTGACTTTGAGACCTTGCCGGTGCTCCTTGTTGTGATTGAATCAGAGACCGGGTTGGGTCTTTGCGCAAAGCAGGAGTTGTTCATCTGGCACCAAACACTCTGTACACTCAAAAAGTGAACCACGTCGCAGTAACTCAAGACGGCGATAATTCGTCGCGGAAAAGAAAAAAGAAGGAGCAAAAAGAAAGGCAAAAAAGAAACTCCAAATCCGGGAATTGAACCCGGGTCTGCGCCGAGCGCAACTTGCTCAACCCTGAAGGTCGAATTGAGATGACAAGGCGCCGTCATAGCCACTAAACTAATTCGGAGGGCTTCATGTTCAACGTTTGCCCAGATGCATAAATATATAGTTATTTAGGAGTTGTTCTGGTGAGTGATCCTGGTAGGCTCCGTCGCGGTTCATGGATCGAAGAACGTATGGTGGTCTTGTTTTGGCTTCAGCTTGACTGTTGAGAGGGATCTCTTCTTGTGCTTCGAAAGTTTCCACGTCTTGTCAATCAGCGCCTTCTGACTTGGGTAAGGAAGAAGAGAGCCGTGCACACAACGCTGTCCTACGAGCTCCCGTCATTTTTTACCCCTTCCCTGGAAGACGCCGAGGGGCAGCTATGACGCTTTTGACTCAAACATTCTGGAGTAGTCGTTGGATGGTTTCAGCCGAGGACCAACAACCACAAGGGTAGTTGGATGTTGTGATTGCCGAGAATGGAGCTCGGCTGTACGGCGCTCCTGTTCGTCATGCGTTCAGCTCTAAATTACGGGCAGCGGTTGCGAGACGGCCAAAAGGGGGGGTTGTATGCAACCTGAACACTCGACATGAAGGTAAAGCACAAGCGGTGTCTTTTGCCATGTGTGTTCTTCGCTTAGTTGGCATGTTTGTGAAACAGACCCATACTTGAGCAAGCAGAGGGAGGCAAAAGTGATAGTTAATTTAGGAGGTCATTGCTGGGTGTGCCAGAGGTAAAGTCGGAAGCGAGCTAATCTATGATCTCACCAAGAAGAGGGCGGAAGTGTGATCTTTGCTCGGCTGGGAATTGCTCTGTATCAAGAGCTGCTCGAACGCAGTCACCAAGTGTAAAGGAGGGACCGGACTTTCGGGACCCGGCCTGCTTGCCAGGTCCTCAAGCGAGAGGCGACCGTTCAGTGAGGCAGAGCTCAACCAAGAGGCAACGGGTCATGCTCACACGACCAGTTCCAATCTTAGGCGAGATGGACTACAAGATGACCGAACAGAAGACAAATTCGCCCGCGGGCCGTGCGAGCATGTTGTCTTCCACCATTAGACCAAAGCCGAGGAAGCAGGCCGTGCGTACGTACGGAAGGGGAGCAGCAGCAGCGCGGTGATGTCGTACGGCCAACTTCGGCCAACACTAGCAGAGAGCGAGCAAAACAGGCAAAGCAAGGTGACGAAAATGGAGCTCGCCTCGGCAAATTTGCCGGCCTCCCCTCTAGGCTACCATCGCTCGCGTGGCCTTTGCTTCATGCAAAACAGTAAACTTTCCGAGACATCCAAACTTCGCTTAAACCCAGCGCATGTAACCACAAACCATAAATCTGATTGGCAGGAGCTTGCGTCTGCACAACGAACCAAAGCGTGCAACACAGTTCTAAAATGCTGTCCTAGGGCGATGCGGTAGGTTATGAGCCAGGAACTTCGGGTGAATGGAATGAATTGTAAGCTAGGCTTGGCATGTATGACATTCCTGCCCACAATGGCGCTGGTGCCCATTGTCAAGAGGAAGGAGGTCCATCGTGTTGTGTTCCCGCGCGTGTGTGTGTGTCTATGCCCCGGGTGTCGAGCAACAGAGTCTGGCGTGCGCAGAATTCAGGAACAAGGATATCATCTGTTTACCGTACAGACCTAGGAATAGCTTCGAGAAAGGAGGGCAAGAAACTCAACATTAATTCAAGGAGCGGATGTAGGCCGGCGAAGAAGAAGCATACAGTAGATTGACCGTGTTACCCGCGACAAGCGGAGAACGGGAGGTCGGAGAAGAGTTGTGAATCCGAATTGACTGGCGTTGACCTTGTAACGACGCTCTTTCCCCCTTCCTTTCGCTCTTGTCTTGCTTCTAATACGCTCCAAAACAAGCACAACAAGGTGCTGTCTAGCAAACATTTCGGAATGGATTAGTTGCAAGGCGGGAACTCCACAGCACGCCCAAGTTGTTCATTGTTGTGGGAAAGGACAACATCATGCAGTCATCGCCACTGGTTGCTGTTGTTGTTGTTGGCACGGCAAGACATCCGTTGATGCGTTGACTGGACGGGCCGAACTCGCCGAAAGAGCCAACGTTAGCCCACAGCGAACCCTGTCGCTCCCTTTCCCGATGCGATGTTGATCGATATCATGCGGCAAAAAGGCCGAGTCGAAAGAAAGAGAGCGCTTCCCAGGTCCCGTTTCGTCAGTCGTCCCGCAAGCTTGCATGGCATGAATCTGCTGTGCTCCTTCTTACCTTCTTACCCAGGCTTGAGGATGACAAACACATTTCAACGTCTCCATACTGGCCGGGCGATCTCGGTCAGAGGCGCAACGGTGGCATGATTTGTGGCTGGTCATCGAGTGATCTGCTCATTCGGTAGGGACGGAAGTGCAGACAAAGAAGAGAGGGAGAGGGGGAGAGGGCCAAGAAGGTAGGGAGTTTTTCGGTCGAAGCGCATGAATCTAGGCAAAAATTGCGCCGCGGAGCATTTTTCTTTCTTGGCCTCGCAAGGAGAGTATTTCTTGATGGAGCTT
The DNA here is from genome assembly GCA_037039655.1 of Pseudozyma sp. M118-08B. Classification (NCBI taxonomy): domain Eukaryota; kingdom Fungi; phylum Basidiomycota; class Ustilaginomycetes; order Ustilaginales; family Ustilaginaceae; genus Pseudozyma; species Pseudozyma sp. M118-08B. The sequence continues at coordinate 43,511 of JAXQGJ010000046.1, read as the reverse complement.
GCTCGGTCGTTCGGGATTTCCTTGCCAAGAGTATCATGCGTTTGCCTTCCTTGCGGCACTGACAATTCACTTGACCATGACACAATGGGAAAGGTCTCGGCGCGACACGGACGAACTACGTTGTCATCATCGGTAGAAGTCACACACGACCGTTGTTAGGCTTGTACAGAGAACAAGCTGTGGCGGCGGTGTGCTGACTTACATTCAAAAATCTGGGCTGCATCGTTCAATTGATGGACGACTAAGATTGACGTAGAAGGAGCAGAGCGGTAATCAGACCGGCACAGTAGGGTGAGACCGGATTCTGGAACCTGGTAAGAAGACTCTCCATCCTTTCTCCTTCCTTCCTGATGGCAACCCTTGCTCACCGAAACGAGCTTTGATCTTGAGTTCCACGTCGTTGCACCGCTGAGTCTCGAGTTAACCGCTTCATTCGTGGATCTGCTGCATCTTGTGCTAGCTCGCGTGACTTCGTCCTTCAGCCAAGCTCTAACACCCTGCGCCTGGAGGTCGTGAAACACCTGATTGATAGAATGAGAGGGGGAAAGGCCGTGTCAACCGGGCTCTGGCCTCTGACGGCGTCGAACGGATCGGATTCGGCCGTCGTTCGAACCCGTTTCTCCGTGTGGCGCATGTTCCTGAAACTGTCATGATCTCTTTGTTTACAAATCCTGCCCTTGATAGATGACAGATGCACACTGGTGGCGTCAGGAACAAAGACACGCAAAGAGCATCTAGCTACGCGGAACATTCTCGTGTCAATACTGGATTCAGGTTGTGTCATGGCTCGAGAAGCCGCAAGAGCAACGCCGAGCAAAGCACATAGGTGAGAAAGACAACCTCTTCCTTGCGAAGCCGGGAAGCCAAAGTTGCTGAGCCTCAAAGCAACGGTAGGCCGAATGGTACCATAAGATGGATGGTAGGTCGAGGCTCTTTCCAGGCACCAGTTGTGTCTGAGTTTGGTTGTTTCAAAAAGACCATGCTTGTGTGTTGGGTTGCGGGACTTGTTCCTGGCATCATTGTCTGTGGACTGTTGTCGATCACTGCCTCACGGCTCGCAATGAGCTCTAGAGCAACAATGCTGCTGTCGAGGTTCCGCCACCGGCCTCAACCTGGTCGGTCGTCCAATCAGAGGTCCAAGGGTGGAAGTTTGAGAAAAACTAGGGTCCCGTATAACCCAACCAAAGTCCGCTCCCTCCTCTCGTTTTCTGTTTTGTAACCACGCGCTTCAGGCTGTGTTCTTCCATTAAAGGAGCGGAGAATGTTCATCGCCTACCTAAATTCAAATCGGACCCTGAGATCTTGACTGCTGGCGTGTAGCTGGTAGAGCGGCGAGTGCTGTTTGTTGCCTGCTTTTTCTCCTGACAGCAGGCAACTGGTTCGGCATGAAAACTTTGAGTCGCAGCTTCAATCTGTCTCTCACTAACTCTGGATTTTCAGGAACCAAACTTTGCAAATGCACTTCGCTGAAAGCTCAAGTCCGACGACACTCAGTGGCGACGGCGGTGAAGTGGCGGGTGCGAACGGAAAACGTACTCCTCCTTGTGAACAGTAGGGTGTAGTGTTAGCCAAGAGCCCTTGAAGTGCTTCCTTAACCCAAACACTGTTGTAGCAAGGTCGTTGAGAGAAGGAGAGATTCGGCACGTCGCCGCCGGTCGAAGCATCCCTCGTCTGAAAGTCCGTATGGGCTGGAGATGGATTGACCAATCACAGCTCTTGGTCAAGCTCAGCCGAGAGAGCCTGATGTTGAGCATACGTGCAAATGCTATGCTAGCTTAACGTTAAACAAGCTTTTTCCAAGACACTCATCCACCTCTGTTGCGGCTTCAACCCAGGCAAAACCAGCCACATTCTCGAGGAGGCTCAAAGAACATTTCGACAGGTGCCCGAAAACGTCCCTTTGTCGCCGCTCCAAATTTTCCACAATAGCGAAGCTTTCCGCATGAAGTTGTGAAGCTTTGAAAGAACCAAAAAGAGCACCGGTAAGCTGGCATTCCTTCTTGCCGCTGGCACCTGAACCACACTTGGAAGCGGTAAGTACTCTGTGCGTGTCCGTGGGAGAGGGCGCGGATATCGGTATGAAACGGATTTGCCTTGCACTCTTTCGCCTCGCTTGGCTGAAGTGTTTGCTAAACATTGTTCTGCCAATTTGTTCCACCGCTTTGACCGCATTGCCTCTCGGCGGACAACGTTTGGCGATGCAACATTCAGCCTAACGCATGTTGATGATTTTGAATAGTTGAATGGTCGAAGATCGTCTACAGAATCCTGTTCAACAATTTGGTTGGAAGCGGAAGCCTAGAGAGAAGAGGCTGTGCTCCACGCGGGGCAGATCTCACCACTCCCCGCGCTGGGGAACACTTTGGAACAACAAATGGACGAGCATTGTTACCACACCATCTCGTTTGTTGGGCTCAAGGACAGACCATTGAGCGTTAATCGGATTCGGCTAGACCCAAACCAAAGGGAGGATGTATTCGCCGTCTAATCTGTGTCTCAGGAAGATCCTCCTTGGCCCTGTGCCGCTGCTAGACAAAATACTGGGTATTCGACACTGTGGACATAGCGTTCTCAGTGGCCTATCGAATACGCTGGCATGCTACTTCCGTGTCGTTGTTGCCACCAGAGCAAATCAAAAGCATGCCTGGTCGGCGGGCTGCGTCCGAGCACATACACACTCAGCGTGGCACACTACTTTTACGGATGCAAACTTGCCGATGCATAATAAGCAGCAGGCTGACCTTAAGTTTTACCTTTTTACCTTTTTCTGCCTTTTTAAAGTGCTTGCCACGCTGTGAAAAATCGCATCCGTTTATGCAAAAAGGAAAAAATTATGCAGCTAACATGTTGATATCTTGGTTCTGGGCACTAAACCGAACCGAACCGCATCGGTCAAGCTTTCCAGCTGCCGCGGAAGCGGGCCGAAGAGCCAAACAAAACTTGACCGGTAGATTCTGCAGGTCGCTTGCCTCTTAGAGTGTTTCTTCAAAAACGCAGGGTCCTGTGCTGTCTTCCTGTAAACATGGCACATCTCTGAGCCTAGGGTGGCAAAACATGGCTTCGCTAGCGTGGTTGAGCGGGGCAAAACTGCGTTATAGCTGGTTTGCACCGAGAAGAGGGGATGGTGTCAAGGGTGGAAGAGATGCCGAAGCGTGCGTTTGCGAGCGGTCATCTCGTTGTGAGATGGGAAAACGACAAGAGCGTCTAATAGTGTAGCGAGTAGTGTGATCCACAGCTTTGGACCTCGAGTAGAATTCATGCTTTCAGCACGAAAGCAGCTTCTCGTTGGCAAAAAAGACCCTCGGGTGCTTTCCGTAAGCAATAGAATCACGCTTCACCGAGCCATGCTGGTCTGCTTTTCCGCTCAACCTCACAGCAAGTGAGCTCGAGGAGGCTGACTTGGGAGACACCCGGCTGAAACGAAACGCAACAAGAGCTAATTTAGAGTCAAACAAAGGAAGCCCTTCTGCATGCCTCGCGCTTTGGCTGCCGTGCGGCTCCTGTGCCGAAAAAGGAAGAGCAAGGTGCTGTTCTAGTGCTTGGACCCCCGCTGCGTGGTCGGCAACCGCATCCGTGCTCTTTTCTGCTGATAATTGCCACGTTAGTGTGAACGCTTTGGCTGGCTGGTTGGCTGGTTGGCTGGTTGGCTGGCTGGATCCATGCTGGACCTGGAAGCTTCAATTCGCCGTTGTCAAATGAGTCGCAAGAATATCTCCCCGTCGGAGTGATCCGTACTTGTGTCGACGTTCAGCTGAACCATTGTTCTGTCTCACAGCTCCCAGGGGAACAATGCCACAGCACTTGCCTATCCTACTCGTTGTTACGATTATTACGTGTTAGTCTGGGCCATAGCATTCCCAACTTTAGCCGCGGGGTGGCTGCGAGACACGGCACAGAAGCCCTTCTCTCAGAATAGTGTGGAAAGGAGTCCAGAGGAGCAAAGTGGCTTGGGGTTCTGCCCTAGCGGAGCGTCCAGACTCGTGGTTCAGCCAGGCGAGGTCGCGGCATGAAAAGTTGAAACGGATGAACCGGCTGATGTGAATCTTGGCCCCTTTGTGGTTGACACCCGGCCTCGCAGAATGTCCCGTGTCAAGCTTCGTTCCGGCAATTGACCCGCTCGCCATTTGCCATTTGCCACTGCCACTTGCCACAAACATTGTGGAAAGTTAAAATGTGTTTCGGCCAACCACCCGAGACACCCCAGCCAAGCCAAGCATGGCTTAGCCCTGTCCTGGCTTCTTCGGTCCCACACTACGGCGAAGGCTACGACGTTGCTCACATCCTCTACACTCGGGGCTGTTTAGCTCGTCGAGGCTATGCCATCGAAGCTACAGAGGGCACACCGACTGTTGTGTGCACGAACGCTCCAAGCGAGTTTCATGCAAAGCCCGAACGGGTAAAGTTTGCTCGCAAGGGTCAACGCCACTCTTCATGCCCCGATCCCAAAGCTTCGCTTTTGCCAACGATGTTGATGTTGACGTCGCTATCAACAACCCAGATCGTCAGCACAATAACGCAACCCAGAGGAGGGGAAGATAGCTCGTGTGGGGCAGATGACCGACCTCATACCAGGCGAGAGGCCGGCATGAGGTTGTGCTTGAGATTGTTAACCGAGAGACCAGAGGAACGGCACGCCCGTCGTAGCGCCCAAAGGAACGAAAGGCTGGCAGTTTGCGCTCTCGGTTGTTCTTACTACTGGTTCCAACAACATTCAACCTATGCCACTGTGACTGACAAAGATAGAGCTCGTTTAAATGGCTTCAACGTCAGGCTCCTTTCTGTTTGGCGCTGTGTCACCACCTCGGCAAGCAAAACAAGCCCATAATCAAGTCACTGAAGCGCGCTGACGGGGACAGACGTAATTTCTATAGCCTCGCTTAACGATGCCTTGTGAGCCAGAGAAGCTGCAGCTAGGCGTTTGACCATTCGCCGAAGACGTATGTCGTTGGTGCCGTGTCAGAGGCGGACGCTCACAGTAGCACAAACACTGTAAGAACGAGAAGTCGTACACCATCGCCAAAACAAAAGAACGAACAGCCGTTCCTCGGGAATGCGATGTCGCCGACACTTCATACGGCATTCTGACTACTGACTTTGTGTACCACCCAAAAAGGGCTCGGACAGACTTACACTTCATGCGATAGTGATCCCTTTGGGTTGACCGATGAAGCGTTCATGCCTTGGCAAATGTGTAGATACGCCACGAGACTCCACAACACTTGCTGCTCGTGGCTGGCATCCCTTGGCTGGCATCCCTTGGCTTCACTTGAGTTTGGATTGCCTCTCGCCGAAGTAAGCCGAGGCAGCACAGTTGCGCTATGCGGCTAGAGCAGTCACCCATGGATACGGCCAACCAGCCATGCTAGAGCTCGGTTGACTCTAATCTATCTCTACGGTTCCACTCTCCTGCGAGGTGAGCCACAATCGTCAGAGATGAACGCATATCCCGCACTAGGCACATCTCGCTATGGGACCCTTGCGGCGCCGCATGCACAAACTTCATGCCCGGGGTTGAAAATGAGCGCCTCATTGATCATTTTGACTTGAGTTGGAGAGCATCCGTCGGAGTACACTTAGCGATGGTGACAGGCTACTAGTACAATTAAGTATTCATATCTGGGTCGCCAGCATGACAGCCGACATTGAGCAATTGTTATCGCTATGAGCCAGCACGATCGTGCCAACTGGACGCTAAGCTAAGTAGGAGACATGAAATGGCTGTGTTGCTCACACCGACACGACTTCAAAATGGTAATCTGTGTTCGGATGAACATCGGAGTTGCTCTCCTCGTCATCTTTGAAGTGGGCCTCAGTTCAGTGCTGACCACCATTTCAACCAGTATGATCAAAGAAAGGGATTTGCTTGTATCGATATGCTTGGCATTGTTTGGGTCTGACGAGATGACAAGCTTTGGGAAGTGCGAAGATCGCATCAACGGGCTACCTAAGTCGGGAGTCAAGCAAGTCAGTTGTCTCTCTTGCAAAATCGAGGGGACAAAGGCACTGGAGCAGCACACTCCGACTGGTACACTTGTCCATCGTCACTTCTCCGGTTCGTGTGCTTTGATGCCTCCTCCTCCTCTTCTTCTTCTTCTCCTTGGCCGCGCATACAAAATTTCCTTGAAACGTACAGCACCCTGCAGCACTGATCGGAGTTTCAAAGAAAATGGTAGGCGAGCGTTGCCTTTCCGTATGTCCAAATAGGTTTCCCATTGTTGTCGAGGATCGCATGACGACCGGTTCAAGTTCAGTTTCTATCGAGGGAAGCGCGGCTCGACTCTGTTTTGACACACAACAATGTCATTGTGTAAGTGCGGATGAACCTTATCGAGGCTATGGCTTTATTGTTGCGGTTTGAAGATGTCACGATCTCATCATGTGGTCGCATCGAACGGATGTGTATTGTCTGTGTCTGTCGGAGTATCGACAATGAGTTGTGATTTGAGGGATATCGAGAGCCATAAACGGGAGAGGGAGAACGGAATGCGGATCCTGCCCGCAGTTCCACGCTAAGAACAAGTAGCATTGGAGACTACACCGAATTGGTGCCAAGGCATGCCGGCCATACCACGGTAGCATGTTCCAGTTACTGAAGTAGTCGTTCACCTCGTTGCCGGCTTGGCAACTTGGCGGTGCATGACCCTTTGACGCACTCTAGTGCTCAACAAAGCTCGAACTCGAAGCCCGGTTCGGCCTTGCGACGTATGAAAGGGTCTCAACCCGCACCCGCAACCGGACGGAACGCAGTAAAGTTTGGCTCTACGGTGGGATTCCGGAAAGCGACGGAAGAACTTCATTGTTTGAGCTTGAGATTCGTTCCACGTTAAATTAAGAGAGGAGCGCAATTCCGCTCTCACGTTGTCGCAAGCGGGCTTTGCGCCGATTGACAAACGCTCGAGCGTGACTGGCTCAATTGAAAGAAAGAGGAGCTCCATGTTCTTGCTGTGGTTGTCTGCAGCAGCGTCCTTGCGCAAGAGTCGCTTTGTTCCTCAGCCTCGTGGTTGCAGCGCACCTTTAGGCTTTCCCAGCACTGCTCCTGCAGGGTCACAAACTGCAGATGAAAAGTGGTTAGCCCTTCATTTGGCCTCAAGTCATTCTGGGAGGAAGCGTGTGAGAGCACGGCTGATTCCACGGCTCAAATCCGAATCCAAATAATGCATTGACGGAGCAACCGAAACCAGCGCAGCGTAGCGCAATTTCACGACCTACATAGAGTTGAGCCGGTTGCTTCTCGAAAAGCTGGCAGAACTAGGACATTTCGGCTGAATTTAGCTTGCTGCTGCTGCTGTTGTTGCTGCTGCTCATGCTGCAAGAAGAGAAACCGAAATTCGATTTTTATGTCTGCTCGAACGCATGAAGTTGGACCCCTTCCTTGGCGCGCGGCATTCTCCTTTTTTCTATTCACAGCACTGCGTCAGTGTGATTGGGAATGTCTCGTGGGCATGTCACGGCCCGTCGGTTGCAAAGAAAGTATGTTTGCGTGGGATTTGCATCGGTCCCCAATTCCCCGAAAATCAGCAGAGCAGTGCAGTGCAGAAGAAATACCAGAATTGGACGGCAGCTAGAGGAACCAACCGGTGACACAGCACCTTGAATCAAATGGCTGACTAGCGGGTCGGTTGAGGCGATTGACCTGTCATACTATACGCTCAATAACAACTCGCTGTCGCCGCCTTCGCCGCAACTCATTCCAGCCAGAGACATGGTCTAGCTTTGCTCATCGGTCACTATCTCTGCATCACCGAACTTGAGCCTTAGTTAGCGTGGTTTGGGTGGCAACTGCAGCAGCTCCAAAAGTGAAGTGAAGTGAAACTACCTTATTCGGTCGAACCCTGCATTTGCCAAGCGGTAGCAGCTAATGCCAAAGCATTGATGGCTTGCTTGCTTGCTTTCAACCAACAACAAGGAAAGAAGGTTGCGTGGGTCGGTGACGCAGCAGCAGCAAGAGTGCGTGTGTGGCGCTCTCGGGATCTGCGATGTGCTCGTCAACATGCTCACTGTTTTCAACTCTTGAGAAGCGATGACATTCATGTTCTGGACGTTGTCAAGCGAGGCTTCACCCTCAACGGCGAAGCAACGAGGTTTGCTAGCTGGACGAACTGTTTCCCCACTGCAACGGTGCGACGGCCTCATCTGCATCCAAGCATGAAAGCAACAAAGCATCAAAGCATCAACAATTCTACCGTTAGGCGAGATGGAGAACAATCAAACGGCCCACAACCACATTCAGTGACACTCCATTCTCTACTCTAGCAAGCGAGGTCAGCTTTCTGGAGGAGAAAGCTGGAAGATTGCAAACGAGACAGCCGAGAATGACAGAGACGGTGAGCGAGCGAGAGTGCAACTGCGCTTGCCGAAATTTCCTCGGACTTTAATTGTGGTCGGTCAGGCAGAGGAGCCGTAATGTTGTTTCACTGTCGAAGCTGTTGCTGCTGTTGGTGCTGTTCTGTGAAATTTCCAGTGGTTGTGATGCTGAAGCTGCTGATGCGGACCTGCGACCTGTTTTCCAACTTTCTTCTTGTTCGAGTTCCTGCGCAACGGTCCGAGGCATCAGCTCTGTCAACTCCGCTTCAGAAGGCCAAAAAATCAGACTGCTTTCCCGCTCGAAATTTTTGTCTGCAAATTGAGTTCTTCCAAATCTTCCAAAAAAGTTGGCCTGTCATTGCCTCGCATCTCAAGTCCGCCTTTCCTCACCAAAATTATATGGGCCACCTACCCAGGAAGCTAACAAAGGCGGCCGCATAGTGCAAAATGGTCAGACTCGTTCAAAGTGCTCAAGTGCCATCTTGAGTTCTTCTTGATTTTTCTGCTCTGCTCATTTGCCATGTTTTTGCATTCGAGCGAGCTGAGCCACTTTTGACAATGCAGTAGTATTCCGCCGACTCACGGCATCGACTTCGCACTGCTCTCATGCCCACTTTGGTTTCACTTTGTGCCCTTGGCCTGATTCTGACCTTCAACAAGGTGAAGCCGTCTTGTCCGTCTCCCCCTCCTCGTCACTGTCTCGCCAGCGCGCGCGCACATCTTCAGCCAGCCATGGAACTCCATTCTCCTTGGATCTCAGCACAATCACGGCTGTCACTACAGCGCAACAGAGTGCTGAGCAGCCCTCTCGACATCTCACAACCCTCACCCAGGCTGGCCAAATTTTAAAACGATGAAATGCCCACTCGCTTTCTCATTTCAACCCACTGTGCTCTGATGCCCATTCTTCTCAAAATTGTCCATTCTTCTTGGTTTCATTTTTCGCAAGAACAACAGCGATTCAGCACTTTTCGAGAGCAAGTGGCTAACTACCTCATCTCACACTTTTTACTTGGTTTCGGCCCACATCACACGCTACAACCTTGGCTTTGTCTCTCGCCGTCTCGACGTCTCCCACCTCATACCTCACTCTCCTCAACTCTCACACCCATTCTTCCTGCCACTCGATCCTAGACCTGTCTGTCACCTGCACATTTCCAACACACATCCAACGCACCAACCAGAAGGTACAGCTCAGCAGCAGCACAAGCAGTAGTAGCATACAGCACGCAGCAGCCGCTAGCTAACCTACACATTGCCACTTTCTCAGGCACTTGACCACTCTCCTGTTAGCACCCGAGTATCCAAAGCCCCATTCCAAAAAAGCTCCCGTTCAGGAAGCATCACATCCTTCTCCTCATCATCCCATATTAGTCTCATCCCCTCATCCTATCATTGTCAAGTTATCCTAACTTGTTACCCCAACTTGACTCGCCACCATCTATAATCACACCACCATCTTCCATCCTATCACATCCTTCAACCACAAACGCACGCACGTACCTACCTACCTACATACAGCTCTTCATTAAGCGCACCTACATACCCGAGCATCATTCAGCCTCCTCTTTACAGCGCCACTTTCCACAGCTATAGCTATACCACCAGGCAGTAGTTGCACTCCGTCTACGCCAACAATTCGAGTCACCAACACCATACACATATAGGTCGCCCATCATGCAGGCACCCATCCCAATCGCACAGGCTTCTAGTCGTCTCGACTCGTTCAGCTTCCAACGTCCTGGAGGTCTCACACCACGAGCTTCATCCAGCTTCGTCGGCAGCGCCAGCTACAAAGAGCCAATGGCCGTCTCCTTTGGCAAGGATGTCTCAGAGTAAGTACCACTGGCCACCTTCTGGTTTCATCGACGCTACCAAGCCAGCAACAGTCCCGACTGACATTGTCTCCATCACTTCATTCAATGCTTCAACTCTGTTCAGGATCATGGACTACTCCATCTCAAGATTCGGCACTTCCACAGAATCCGACGTCACTGTCGCACCTTCCTCTGTTCGTCTCGAGTCCACTTTCTGCCGCAACTTCACATGCTGTGGTCAGAAGCTCGACGACCTTCACGACCTTCTCCAGCACTACGAGGAATGCCATGTGCGTTTCGAAGATGACGAGATGCCCGCCATGATTGCCGACGATGAGGTCGAATCTTCCGACTCTTCAACAGCATCTGGCTCGCAACCATCTAGCCCACGCACTTCGAATGCTAGCTCCACAGCAGGCGCCGCCGCCACCGCCTCTGGTTCCACTGCTGCTACCACTCCAGCCACCACCGACTCGAACGTCACAACACCCACCGGTCTTGATGACGTCGACAAGGCCTCGGCTTTCGACACTGCCATCATGCGTTCGCCATCGCTCTCCAAGGGCAAGAAGCGATCGTTCGGTCAGTATGCCAATGCTTCCTCCGCAAACCCCAACGGTGCCATCCATCAGTCATTGAGGAGAGCACTTATCGACGGTGGTGTCGGTCGCAGGACACCAGGCTCGCCTAACATCTATGCTCCCAACTCACCATTCTCGACACCTGGTGGTTCCATCCCTGGTACACCATCGATCGACTCGGAGAATGACGGCTACTTCTCCAATGGTCTCAACCCTGCTGCCTTCTCTGCCTTGTCGATTCGATCCAGCAACTCGGATGAGCACCACTTGCCCTCGTGTGCGCCACCCAACCTCTTCTTCCCTGCTTCGGGTACTGCCTCTTCGTCGTTGCAACCACCAGCAAAGCGTGAGAAGACCAGCTCCGTCGTCAACGCCTCCACCATTGCTCTCGAGAATGCTCTTCGAGCTGGTGCCGCCAACATCGACAAGCCATACAAGTGCCCAGCTCCTGGCTGCGACAAGGCTTACAAGCAGATGAACGGTCTCAAATACCACCGTCTTCACGGTCACTGCAATCAGAACAACCTTCCCATCACTGCACAGGCAGCTGCTCAGCCACCTACCATCCACATCACCACCAACTCCACCAAGGCATCGCCCCAGCCCGAGTCCGCCGATGGCATCAAGACCGAAGAGGGCGTCGCTTCCATTGGCTCGCCATCTTCGCCTGATGCCAGCTCTACCTCGTCGCCCGATCCCGCTAGCCCAGCCACTCACGCACCTATTGCCTTGGGTGACCGACTCTACATTTGCCAGGTCGGTGCTTGCGGCAAGCGCTACAAGAATTTGAACGGCTTGCGATACCACTACCTCCACTCTGGTTCGCACGGCTTGCTCGGTCTGCAGCTTCTCCAGTCGGGTGGTGGTGCCAGCGCCAAGGTGGATGCTACTGGTCGTGCTCCTGTCAGCACCAGCACGCTCAGCCAAGAGGAGATCGCTGCTGCTGCTCAGGCTGCTCAGCTCGCTCAGGAACAGATCCAGGCGCAGGCCGCCAAGAATGCCGCCGCTACAGCTGCTGCCGCTGCTGCTGCTTCCGCCGCCGCCGCTGCACGCAAGGAGGAGGACGAACGTCAACAGACACCTACCCTTTCGCTTTCAACTCCTCCTTCGCAGTTGACCCAGTCGTTGCAACTTTCGTCGCCAAGCACCGCCACCGCGACCACTACCGGCGGCTTGTAAGCGTCGTGGGGTTTGTGCGATTTGTTGTCCCATCTGGTTCTCTTGTTTGCAGCTTTGCAGGTTTCCTGGGTTTGTTCGTTGTCGTCGTCGTTGTTGTTTTCATCTGTATTGATACCCCCCGCGCCCCCGGTCTACTGTGTTTATAATCTTTGTTTTTGTTCGTTCCGCTTGGCATCAAGCGGAACGGACCGGCTCCGGTCTCCTCCCACCTCTCTCCCTTGTTCGGGTCTCCGCTGTTTGGTCCGCATCTTTGCAAATACTTTTCTGTTCACATATACACTAGTTTGTTGAGTTTAATTTTACTTGCATTACCTTAAGCTTGAACATCGGACTGTGCTCTTTTGTGTGTGTCTCTCGCGTTGGGTTTGGGCTGGATTGGTGCGTTGGCAAGTGTCGGTGTTCTGAGCGAAGTTTCTTAACCTATTGTCCAGCTTCCACGTTGATGGGAGAGTGGCCTGATTAGTGTTATGTAGACATGATTTGAGTCACGGTTAAGATGTAGAGTAAGTTAGGTCGTCATTTCAATCGCGGGTCGTGATCGCAGTATGCGCCAAAAACTAGTGCTGAAAACGATACACACAGTAGTGAAATAAATGATGGGCAACAGGGACGATTTGACGGCTGATTGACGAGCTCTATTGCCAAGGGAAAACGTGGTTTGAGGTAGAGGTAAAACTTGGGCAAACGTCTAAGGTGTGGGGGTTAGGGGCAAGCAAGTGAGCTAGTCTCAAAAAGGATCTACGTTCCTCATTGTCATCGTTTTCTCTCTCTGTTTTCTCATAGCGTTGGGTAGCAATACGTCGTTCATCATTTGCCAGCATCCACAATCACCATCACAGTCGCATCATCAACTTTGAAAACCATCAGCATTGCTGCGAACCATCTTAAACCCCCAACCCCTCGCCTTACAACTCCCACCTTCCAAACATGCGATCAAACAAGCTCATAATCGTCCACTTCCTATTCTCCGCCTCTGGGAAAACAACGCTTCGATCGGAATAAAAAACTTCATCGTCCACCTCGTCTCCTTTACGAGGAAGACAGTGCATGAATTTCCACCCTTCTTTAGCTCCACCTTCCTTCGCCATTGCTTCTGTGACTTGGAATCCTTTGAAATCGCGTAAGCGTTGTTCTTTTTGCGCTTCGTCTCCCATACTGATCCACGTATCGGTGACGATAATGTCCGCATCTTTGACGGCTTCAAGGGGGTTATTCGACCACTTTACCTCCCCTAGGGCGACGGGGGAGGAACCAGAAGAGCGAAGGGAAGAAAGTCCGTCTTGCATGGTTCCCCATACCAAGTCGTCCCTAGCATAAGCAGAGCCAGAAGGGGTAGCGACGGAAAGGTGGATACCCAGACGGGGATAGGCAACGAGCATGTCGTTGAGGATGTTGTTGCTGTCGCCAACCCAAGCGACTTTGAGTCCCGCAAGGGAGGTTAGGTCGGTAGGGGAGGAAGAGGGGGCGTAGATTTCGAGCATGGTTTGCAAGTCGGCGAGAATTTGAGTTGGGTGATAGCGCGCAGAGAGGGCGTTGATTACCGGTACGGTCGAGTGCTTGGAAAGAAGCTATTAGAACCATAACAACATTAATAAGGGCAGAAAGTGGAAGCGTTAGAACTACTCCTCTTCCTCGAACGTAGCAAATTCAGAGAACATGAGGAGAGAGTGGAAAAAACTTACCTCAACTTCATCATGTCCACCCACCCTAGCCATAATTCCATCGACCATCGAGCTTACAACCTTGGCGGTATCGTACAAACTCTCATTGACGCCCAACTGAATATCGCTCGGAGCCAAAAACAGACCTGTACCTCCTAAGCTTGCTACGCTGGTCTCCGACGCAACGCGAGTACGTGTGCTACGCTTGCTGAACATAATCGCGATGGATTTGTTCTTGAGGCTCTGAACGATGGGGCTTTCACCTGCGCTGAGTTGTTTTCGCGAACCTTCGGGAAGAGCGAGCGAGCTAGCGCGAAAAGCGGATTTGAACTCGATGGCGGATTGGAGGACCGAGCCGATCTGAGCTGGCGATAAGTCGGCCAATGTGAGGAGGTGAGGTGGGGAACGAATTTTGGTCGAAGAAGAAGAGGTGGAGGCGCAACGAGAGGCTGGTTTGAGGATGGTGCTTGTTTTGGGGCAAGCTGCATTGCGCAAAAGGGCGGTCGCTGCTTTACGGCCCGCCATGATGGCAGGGATAATCTTGTTGAGTCGCCGAAAAAGACGATGGAACAAGGTCGATATGAAGGTAGGATGATAAGAGAAAGAAGCAAGATGGTTCCGGCATTTTAAGCATTTTCGTAAACTCGCTTGCGAAAATTGTGTGCCTCTACAGCCGCCAATTTTTCCTGTCCCTCACCCGAATTGGCAATCTTCGCGCTCTGCTTTGACCGAGTCACGCGCACCGAAAAGGCGGCTGCTGCTGCTGCGGCAAGTCTCTGACTCGACCCCCTTTCCAACACCCTCAGACTGGAAGTACCAAGCATAGAACACCATTCTACGGTATCATCTTCGAAAAGGTCTCAATTTGCTTCCCCGGACACTCATATCTAGCTTAGAGAGGTAGTGCGGGGTGTGGAGGCAAAGTTTGACCAGCTGCACGAAACTGCCAAAGCCAGGGCTGTCCGGTTAGTAGTCCGGCAATCATTTGCTTTTTGAGTTGGTCAGTGCATGAAGGGATCTGTGTTACCCGATTCGACCACCCCGCACGCACACCCTGTTCTTCTTGTCGTTTTCAACATCATCTAAAGTCTTTCTTCATCTTTCAGGTCGATCCCTAACGCTTCATCGACCCTTTCCATACATCTTTATACCGCTGTAGAAGTGTCGATTCAACATGTCGACGACGAAGCCTTTGGACTATCGAGCGCTGCTCAGTGATTCAGCGCGCAACCGTATGCCTTCGGCCATTCGTTCCTTGATGCCAGCTGAACTTATTCCGGGCATGGTTAGCTTGCTTTCAGGAAAACCCAATTCCGATACGTTCCCCTTTCAACGCATTTTGCTTGAGCTTAAACCTGGAATCGATGCCCCGAGCACGACGATCCCCATCGAAGGGGAGGATTTGGACGTTGCGTTGCAGTACAGCGCTACAAGTGGAATCCCTAAACTTGTGGAGTGGATCGAAGCGTTTCAGAGCAAAATCCATCGAAGGGAGAGGGTGAAGGCGGCGGATGGGAGAAAAAGTGGCGAGATATGGAGATGTTCTTTTGGAAGTGGAAGTCAAGACTTGTTAACAAAGACTTTCGAAGCGCTGGTTAATAGGGGGGATAGCGTTGTCCTTGAGAGTCCGGCCTATTCGTAAGTTGATTCCCCAAGCTTCACCGAATTCTCGCAGATCCCGTGATACTGACGTTTGCAGCTTTGACTTCTGTTGCTCCACTGCAGAGGTATCTTGCCAAGCCTGGTGAATTTGAAGGCGAGAATGTTCGAAGCCGCTACAGATACCGAAGGCGTTGAACCCACTGCTCTGGACGACCTCCTGTCGAATTGGACCACCGCCGAAGCAACCAAAGATGCCCCCTTCCCCAAGTTTCTCTACACCACTCCAACAGGCGCCAACCCCTCCGGCACTTCCGCGTCGGACTCGCGCAAACGCTCCATTCTTGCCATCGTACGCAAGCATAACTTGCTCCTACTCGAAGACGATCCTTACTACTTTTTGAGTTTCGAAGGTCTCACAGCCAACGCTGACCCTGTTACGAGACAGAGAGGCAAGAGCTACTATCAGCTCGAAACGGAAGATGGGAATGAGGATGTGGGCAGGGTGGTAAGGTTCGATAGCTTCAGTAAGATCCTCAGTGCCGGTTTGAGGCTCGGATTCGTTACGGGCCCCAAGGAGTTGCTGGATGCGATCGATCTGGATACGAGTAGTAGAAATCTGCAGACGAGTGGTACGAGTCAAGCCATCGCCTATGCGTTGTTGAAGACGTGGGGCGTAGAAGGATTCTTGAAGCACGCTGACAATGTGGCCAAGTTTTACCAGGTAAGAAACGCCCCAACTTCTTAGCATTCACTGCTTGCTCCCTGTGCGACTGACTGATCCTCCTCACGATCGCATTCTGATGGCCGTGATTTTCGCGAAATAGGACCGTCTGGAACGCTTCGAATCATCCGCCAAACGAATCCTAACCGCCTCCCCCTCGGTTGCAACATGGGTTCGTCCAACAGCAGGAATGTTCCTCTGGATCAAACTCACCCTTCCCCCCTCCCCCACCGGAGGACAAGAAGGAGACTCATTCGATTTGATCAGTAACAAAGCCAAATCTGCCGGCGTCCTGGCTCTTCCAGGGATCGCTTTCACTCCACCCATCGCTCCTTCCAGCAGCGGCAGCGGCAAGAAAAAGGCAAGCTCCTACGTTAGGACAAGTTTCAGTCAAGTACCCCTAGAACAGGTCGATACCGCTTTCGAAAGGTTAAGGCGTGTTGTAGAGGAGGCTTGGGCTGAGGCTGGATTGCCAATTCCCTCCTCTGCTTAGAAGTTGGTATCTGCTGTATTTCATTACGCATTTCGAGCAACAGAGTAAACGTGAGGATCATACTACATGAAGCGGAGCTGAACATCGTGAAGGCCGTGCGTCCAAGGCAGCGATGTCAACCACGCGAAAGACGGTAATCGCTCTCAACAGATGTAGCGAGCTGTGCCAATTCCTGTTGAACGCCCGAGAGCAGTTCGGCGCTGGCAGCGTGGTATTCGGCTTGACTGTGTTTGGCGGGCGAATTAAAGAAGAAGCAAATGCGAAGAGTGTCAGGATTCGCATCAACGATTGATCAATCAAGACCGGATCTTATGTATACTTACGCCTTGACAAAAGCAGCCAAGCTCTTAATCGGCTCTGGGTTCTCCAAAACCTGCTTCATCAGGCTGATTGCCTCCTCCGTTGCCGCGACCAATTTGTCCTCTGCTTGTTCGACCTCTCCTCTGTACTGTTCCAACTTGGCGGCGGCACCGGCGTTCTCAGCCGACTTCAAGCTCTGCTTCCAGCTGTCCAAATGAAGTCTGGCATCGGTGACGCTTTGACGGGCCTTCATGGCGAGCGCGATCTGAGCGCCAAACGAGTTGAAAGGAACGTTGAAACCTTGGGTGATCTGATCATCTTGTGTCAAGCGGGCGTTGCCGAGACGATCTTCGGCGATGGCGAACTTTTGAAGGGCTTCGCCGAGTTTGCTTTCATCTTTAATGGGAGCTTCCGAGGAAGGAGCTTGGGCGGTTTCGAGATGAGGCAAACCGGAGAGGTTGGATGGGTCTGCGCCGAGCGAGAGAGCGCCCGAAGCGGCAGCGCGGGAAAGGGCGTGATGGAGAGTCTTGTTGACCTTTTCGGGACGAGCAGTAGGGGAAACCTTGGGGAGGTTGGTACCGCGAGTAGCACTGGCAGCCCACGAGGTGACACTGTGTCCAACGCTTGCCGACAGCTGAGTGATGCTCTCCTGAAGCTGGGTCTATCGGTCGCAACATACACAACACATTCATCGATATGCAAGGCAAAGAGAGGTCAAGTTAGTACTCGAGTGTCTGCATCCATACATGCGGATGAGGGGAGTATGACACTTACAGGGTAATCGTAGCTTTCGGTCTCGTACACCTTGGCAACCTTGATCAAGCCAGTGTGAGTGCTCTTGAGCGCATCAACGCGACGTTCGAGGTCTTTGTATTCCTGAGGCAATTCGGTGATATCTTCCTGGTCAACAGCACCGAAACGCTCTTTAGCTTGCTGATTCAAGTTGCCAAACGTCTTGCCAATGTTCTGGAACTGAGGTCCGACATTGCTAGCGACGTTGCTGGTGAATTTCTTCCACGAATCCATTTTGAGATGTTGTTATGTGTCGTGATCGATCAAAGAGGAGGTGGTGGTGTTGGCTGGAAGAGAAGTTGGGCTGAGCATTCAGTGAAGTGGGAAAAAGCAACAGTTTGCATCACATCCGCTGCAGGCTTTGGATTTGAGTGTGTGTTGCTTTCTCTTTCACTCGCTCGACCGCGTTTGGCACACATGCCTCTTTGGGTTTTGCTGCTGCACTTGGCGACTCCGAAGCGCAAGAGCTGCATTTTCTGCTTGGCTTGGTTGGCTGTGCGCTTCCTATCAAACAGCGATGCACAGGCCAACCCCGATATCGAAAATTGCATCGATGTTAGAGTCCAGCTAAAACTGGCGCGTGGCTGTATGCAGGCTGCTTCCCGAAGTGACACCGACGACTCAGCTTTTTGGCTTCTCTAGCATAGCATTTCAGGGTCCTGCTTTTGCTCCATCAATCGCTCACCTCAAGCGACAGCCCACACACGCATCGCAAGTGGCACAGTCTTCATCATGTCGGGCCAGACATTGAGCTCAGATACAGAGTCGCTCGCTGTTGCAGCCGATGGCTACATCAAATTCCCCGCTTTCGTACACCTTCCCGCTTCAGCACGTCCTGACAGTGCACGCCTACGAAATGCAAACGAGACCGACCTGGTAAAGTGCATCAGATTCGAGGCTCGATCTCTACCATACATTGTCAATGCCGGTAGGGTCCCTACTTTCCGAAAACAGATCGCTGATCGATGGACCATCACGGAGGAAAGCATCGTCGCCGTCTTCGTCAATCTTGGCGGTAGGCGTATTGTCATCGAGACGAATGAAGATTGGAACGATTGGGCAGCAACGTTATTTTCCGAGGTGACCTCCCCATCGGCTCCAGCATCCGTATCTCCACCAGTCTTCACGTACGGTCTACGCGAAAACGTTCCCGCAACCGCCCCTGCACCTGCTTCAACTCACATAACAGTCAAATTCCGGGCTGTCGACATTCATGTCCTACTCGATACCCCTCGAGAGGAAGTGAGCGGCGCAGCTTCGCCCTCTCGTAACCCCATCGCGACGTCAGCTAATGCTGCTGCAAGTCAGGCCACCCGTGCAAACGAATCTGCACCTACGACAACCACTGCTGATGGCTCTTCGCTCCGGGAACACATTTCGTCTGCCACAGATGCTGCGTTGCGAATCACTATTGCAGAATTGCAGAATGAACTTGATCTGCTGCGCGGCAGGCCACCCAGAAACAGGACAAGGAACCAAGTTCCGTCCATACAGCAGCAGCAGCAACAGGCAACTCAGTCGCCTCAATCGTCTTCAAGATCCTCTGCCAGCCAGAGCGTACCTCAAGCTAGCCAAGTACCACCCCGTGCTGAGGCTGTACCTCCTCCATATTCACCTGCATCTCCGATCACCAACAACGTGATCGGGTCAGTTCTGCAAGCCCTTCAGCCTTTGGCTCAAGACCTTCCGCCTATGGTCTCGACTCTCATGTCAGCTGTGCCGATGCTTTCGAACATGCAGACACAATTGAATGGCCTATCTTCAAGCTTGGGAGGTGCGCAGGCCGCTTCAGTGAGATCTTCTTCCGACAGCACGGCGCGGTCAGCTGAGCCGACATCGGGAATCTCTGCACCCTCCCCCCTCTCCACTGCGACGTCTCAACAAGCCTCGTTCCCGGCCGTAGCCGTCCCGGTTGTATTTAACGAACAGAGTGCTGAAGCAGGGTCAACAAGCGACTCAGGAAGTGCAGCAGTCAATGCACCAACAGAAAGACAGTCACTTATGGAAGGCATGTTTGACGAGCTCAATCGTGTTCGTGCGCAACAGGCATCTACTTCTGTCAACTCTCAAGATGCCGTAGCAGCTACAGGCAACGACCGCGCTGACGCCATGGACGAAGACGAAGGTGAAATGACGAACGAGCTTGGTCAAGCATTCGCCGAGATGCTCGCTCAGCAGCGCTCTGCCACCGCAATGTCCACCACTACTGCGCCTTCTACTGTGCAGCCTGTTGAGAATGACGATGAGGAGGATGACGAATCAATCACCATCGTTTCCACTCCATCTGAGACCTCTTCTCGTCGTGCTTCGCGCTCTCGCTCTCGCTCCCGTTCACCCAGTCGTCGTCGTGTCCTGCTCTCCGGAACGACACTTACGCTCCTCACCCTCTTCACTTTCATCCTTTCCTTTGTCACGCCGTCTCTCGCCATCGCTGCCCCTTCTTCCCTCTCCTCCCTCTCGCTGAATCCTCCTTCCCCACTCTTTGCCCGCGACTCGGCTTCCGATCCCATCACCCCACGCCGCAACTCCCGCCATCTTCACCTCTGCAAATGCACCTGCTTTCAAACCAATTCTACCCTGGTCCCCCTCTACGCCCCCACCGACCCAGCCAAACCTTGCCTCACCTGCACGCGTCAATTCTGCCTCGATCAAGGCCTTGAAATGTGCAAAGGGGCCAAACTTGAACATACGGATCACGACACGGGGACCGGGTTGGAAGGCGACGTCTGGGCCAAATGCTTCGAAAGGGACAGTGGGAAAGATCAAAGCATCATCACTCTGTACATCTTGGTTGTTGTGGGTTTGTTGGCTTGGGCAGGGTTGAGGGGGAGAATGGAAGGTTGGTATCAGAGGTATAGCGAGATGGGTCCACAGGGATTGTATAGTGCGGTGAGACAGTCGCCTTGGCGTCGAGGCGGTGGGGGAGCGTCGTCGAGATGAGCTCGTAAGTTTTACTGTATTGCATCGTGCTTGCTGGGTCCGCTTCGGTTATGTCGAAATAGTCATCTTTGTTCTGCTCGTTCAATTGTATCGCATTGCATGGTTGCATCGCTGCTTCTCTCGACATCAATTTGTTTGCCTGTGAGGTGGTTCCCTTTCGAGCTTTGACCGCTGTGCATGACACAAGTTGACGCAGACCCCATTGCAAGCCTGTCAGTCACCGTTTTCAAACGTGTTCAGGTCAGCATCAGACGCTTCCCAACTCATGTCGCCATTCAAACACGCTCCACCCAGCCCAAGTCGCACTCTTCTATGAAGGAAAACATCTCTATTGCCACGACACACAAAGCTTAACCAACCGAATCCCAAAATCCAGGCCATACACAATCACATCCCTTTACCATTCACCAACTTCCTCAGCTCCCCCTCAACCCCTCCTACCACGGCTAACAGCCCCTTTACACGCTCAAACCACCTATTCTCGACGAACCAACCTCTACCCATCTCACCCAGTGACCCCCCTGCTCTTCCTACTTCTCCTTCATCTGCAATTTCACCTTCTTCAAACTCCACCTCTGTTCTCGGTAGCGGTTGGTTTCGATGACATACCTGAGCATGTTTCCACCAATAAATCTCCTTCACCTTCACCTCTCCCTCTTTTGGTCCTTCAACATCGATCCATTTGTGACAAGCGTGACAGTGGCCTTGTATCACTTCCTTCCTCTCTTTCGGTTTCGCATTGGGTCTCTTCTTCGTTTTGAACTTAGAAGGTGGGGTAAAGGGTAGACCAGTCAAAGCAGAAATGCCGTGAAAGTTCTGAAGATGATAGTTGTAAGCCGAGAATTTCGTTTTGAGAAACTTGACTTGCCCAGCGTCCTCATAGCAAACGGGACACATGCCGACTTTCTGTGCGCCCACGCTTTTGACAAATCGCGGAGTGTAGAGGTCGAGGATCGAACGAGGTCGATTGAAGGTTCCGTGAACAGAGTGGGCCCGGTCGACGATCGCGTGAAGCTCATCATCAACGCTACAAATAGCAAGGAATATGGCAAGCGAGTGGGAGAGAAACCGTGTCAGTGGTCGGCAGAAGATCTTAAAACTTATGCTAGTCGCATACTCACTCTGAAGCGCTCAAACCTCTGAGCAGCATTTCGAGCACCTCGGGGCTGACCGAGGACGGCACATGATACTTCTGATATAGCAGCGGAAAGCCCGGATGCATCTCCCATCCGGCTGGCAACACGCGCGTACCTCTGTCCCTCACCACTGGTCTTGCATGCTCCATCGAATTCTCCAGCTCGTCGAATTCGGCAGAGGTATCAGCGGCCGCAGAAGGCGCAGCCTCCACCACTTCTTCTGCGGGCTCAGGTTGTCTGATCGGCGAGGAAGCCCTCTTGAGGTGGTGATCGACGGCAGCAAACCACTCAGCCGAGGCACTTCTCACCACCTCTACCGAAGCCTGAAAGATCCTGTCGGTGGGCGGTGTAAGGAGGGAAGTCAAGCTTCGACTTGGCACGCTGTCTTTCTTGCGGAGCCTGTACCTGCCGGAAGAGGTGGTCGAAGCTTTGCTTGTCGAGGATGCAATGCTGGCTTCGCTGGTCGGGTGGGAGACTCGATGGCGCCTGGGAGAGGTCCGGGTTGGTCGTGGCGAAGAAAGCTGGGTTTGTTTCTTTGTTGTCGTCAACGTCGTCGTCGTCGCCTCTTTCTTCTTCTTTTTCGGCTGCTTCTTCGAGGTGATTGTAGGACGCAATGGCGCTTGAGCTGAGGCCGAGGCATCGTTCTGATCAGTGCCGCTTGGTCCTGACTTCTTGCGCTTCGTATTGGTTCGGCCGTTGTTGCTCTGCGACAAAGTGCTGTTCGCAGATGGGGTCCTCTTGCGTTTGCTTGACCTTGAAGCATCACGCTTAGGTGGGCACGGGTCGGGAATCTTGCTATTGTCGGCTTGGTGATGCACAGGTTCGTCCTCGTATCGGAGATCACGTTCGGTGTGAGCGTCGATGCGTGTCGCCAACAATAGCGGCTCTACACCTTTGCCTTTCCATTTCCCATCTCTGCTGAGCAGTGGAATAGGCGGATCATCAAAGTCAACTGTATCGACGGTGCTGACACTCGTATCGCCTGCGCGGTGCGTCCAGAAAGAGTGGTCGGATGGGAAAGAATCGTCAGGCTCGCCATCGGCATCTTCGTCGCAGGAATCGAGGTCGAGTCTCTCCGCCAGCGTACTTGCCGCGAGTGAGTCCCCGAATGCATCGAGCCCGTCTTCGTCTGCAACCGTGCTCTGAGACGACTTGAGCGGTATGCCTTGTCCGAAGGCGGGCGGAGGGCCAAGAGCGGTGACCGGGTCTACGTAGTGATTCGGAGAAGGGACGGAGGAGTAGAGGCTGGTGTTGTTGTTCCTGATCGCCCTTGAGACGGTAGCACGTGCAGTTTCGGAGATGTAAAGGTCATCTGGATCAAGCAGAGTGGAACCATGATCGAAAGTCGAGGTGGTTCTCTTTGACACGACCATGCTCGGCAAGTCGAGAGGAAGTTGTCCGAGCGAGCGGAATGCACGGAGATGGCTCTTGAGAGAAGCTCTTGTCGGAGCTTGTGAGATTGGAGCGACGAGAAGCTTTGATGGCGGCAAGGTCGGACTCAGAGGCAGTGCCACCAAAAGGCGTTGACTTGAGCGTATGTCTCGAAGCCGTCGATATGAGAGAGCTATTGAGGTGGGGATTGAGGAGTAAGATGATGAGGTCCTTTTGTATCAAAATGATGGCAATCCACTTTCAAAGAGCCTTCTGATCCTCGACGAAGTTCGAGCAAAGATCAGTGCAATCTGCGAAGACGGCAAAATCACCTCGAGAAAGGCACTTCCGACAGCTAGACAAGGCAAGCAATGTTGTTGCGATTTCACAAGCTGGCATATAGCCACACTGTCACATGCTCGCTCCATTGCGAGGCAGGGATAGCTGTTGGCTTCAGCCTCTATGCAGCCGTCTTCATGCGCAAAGGCCGTGTCGAGAAGCGAAAAGGGTGTGTTGGCTTGCTCGAAGCTGGTCCGCTGGCTCATTGCATACATCTGAAAGGCTCTTGGAGAGGAAGTCTGGACTTGACGAAGCTCTGATAGCGCTGTCAAGCGGTGCGTCTTTCATCTGTCTAATCCTTCGACAGGGCGTTTGATCTGTTCTTGAGGCCGAAAGTGGGGCTTATGCTTGCCATCGTGCAGCGCATCCAGCCCTTGGGTCCTTGTTGTCTTCTCTTTGATCACATACATGCATACGGCCAAATGAGGCTTGTCGATGATGCTGGCCGTTGAATGCGTGTAAGAATCTGGAGCAGGATACTGCCTCAGGAGAAACAACTTGTGCCGTGCTTCGACAAGCATTCGAACCTCTCATCCTCAAACTTGGATGCAAAAGACTGCCAAATGAGCGCATATAGGCATGCTGACTTTCGCTCAGAGCCTTGTAGCCAAGATTGCAGCACGAGGAGAGACTGTATGCGGTGAGGACTGTTAAAAAGGCGAACTTCTCGACGTCTTAATTGGACTCCTTTAACCATCTTGATCAGCTGAAGCAGGACTATCTCGCAGTGAATCCGGGAGAATGCTTGACTTCGCTACGTTGAGGCTTGTTGTTGCTACAGGAGTCTGGCTATTTCGGCGGCCAAGAGTTGGGCATTGTCTTGCGCGCGCATCCAGGTTCCAGATGCCGAATGCATTAGGGCTATGATCGAGGCTACGGTTGCAAGGTGTCGGGAAGGAAGTGAGAGTCTTTGGCCTTGTTGCGCTGTCGTGGTCAGAGGTGAGGTGCAGAGAGAAAGGAAGGACCAGACGCTTGACCCTGCTGTTCGAGGGCAAAGGGAAGAAGTGCAAGAGGACGAGTCGCCAAAAGCGACGCGGCTGAAAGAGAAGCTGGGTTGTCGCTCGCATCTCCTGTGAAATCACGTCGCTTCTTCGTAAAGTCACAGATCCCGGTTGCACGACGCGTGCGGCGCGCAAATTGAGACGTTAACGAGAGGTGATGTGCTTGTTGCTAGGACATCTGCTGCTCAGATGCATGGACTTGTTCTGTGATCAGAGCAGAGAACTCTGTATGAAGAGAGGCTGCAAAGTGTAAACGTGAAAGGTCAAAATCTGATGCAAGCACCATCGCAGGACACAGACACGACAACGCGCTAGCTCAGGACGTCTCTCGAAGCAGCTCGACGCTTGCTAGCCTCAACAAAGCAAAATTCATGCGCATACATCGGTCCTTCATGAAGATCAGAGAAACAGAAAGACGCAAGTTGGATGCGGTACGTGCAGATCAACAAACAAACAACGCACTCGGTGAAACACGGACACAGAACACAGATGGCTGTTTTCACATATATGCATGTCGACGCTCAGATTTGATGGTATTGCAAAATCTAGAAAAGAACAAGTTTGGCAGGCGAAGTAGAACGCTTGAACGAGGCCATCACCGCGTCGAGTGCCAACAGCTTCATTAGCTCATCTCTTGTCTCGAAGCTGTCAAAGACACTTCGCTGCTTGGCATCGACCCAAGTCTGATCAATAACGATGGCTTGGAGCGAGTCGAGCCGCAAGCTTCCCGAAGCAATTAGAGCTGCGACACGTTGCGGTGTTCCAGCTGCCAATGGAGTTGTGTGTTCCCGCAGCCACGCTTCGTGTTCCTTGAGCTTAAAGTGGCGTGCAAAGAGCTTGGCCACAGAAAATCCACCCAGCAATGCTCTATCGTCTTTCGAAGTGACACCTGCACCTTTCTGTCCTGCAGTTGCTCCTTCCTTGCTTCCTTCTTTCTGTGCTTTGCCCAGCTTACGCCTTTTTGAAGATCCTGCAGATCGATCATCACCTTCGGAACCTTCTGTTGTCTCCGGGAGCTGTGGACCGAGAGGACGCAAGCTGCGTGCGAGATCGGCAGCGCGTTGTGCGTTTCCCGTGAGCATGATGAGTGCAGGACTTCCTGGCTGGGTAACAGTGGCATCTTTAGGATCCTTGACGCGTTTCGCTATTGAGGGCATGCATTTACGCACAAAGGCAGCAAGACTATCAAGTGTACGAGGTTGATCGAATGAAGAAGTGTCGAGGAACGTGGTTTCGCGCAGAAGAAGTTCTTCGAGCTCGAGCTCGCTCAACTTGGCGAAAGCAGCGGTCTGCTTGGTGGCTACGTAGTCTGCCTGCATGTCAGGAGGCTGGGTGGCCACAGAGCCTACTCCTTGCGCAAGCTCGGCAGACACGGCCGCTCGCTGTGCGAGTGATGATGTGAGAGCGGGACGAGATTAGATGTCAGTCTACGAATCATGTTGGCTAGGCCCGTTGAGCGGGCATATACGAAGCCGCGGGCGCTGTAGTGAGACTCACCTTTTGCTTGCGAGCTTTCTCCTTCTCCTTGCGTTTGCGCTTCTTGTCTGCCTTCTGCTGTGCTTCGTCCTTGGCCTCTTGGGCGGTAAGCTGTTTTGGTGCTGTCTGTCCATCCTCGGCCTCTGGAGAGAGCTCAGGCTCATCTTGAATGCTGACAGCTCCATCGTCGGATCCGACTACTGACACTGCATCGTCACCTAAAAGGTAATTTTCTTCCAGGGTGTCGGCCATGTTGAACTCCTTTCACCAATGCTCTGCTGATGCTGTTGGACTAAGGTTGCGATACGGTCGACTATGATCTTGGTGGTCGTAACTGCAGCTATACGGCTGTAGAGCAGTGATGCTTGCGGTGGTGCTGGTATGGAAGCACAATGTCGACTTCTTCTTAGAACAAAGTGTGGAGGAAAATCTAAGGTTCTGCAGCGAAGAAACCCAAAATTTGGCTCGTTTCTCGGAAGTCGGATTTCTATTTGGTTAGAACTCGGCAGACTGAGTATGCAGAAAGGTCGCGTTTGACATCTTGGACCCTTACCATCACCACCAAAGGTCAATCTGGAGGCGATCGACATTGTCAAGGCGGCACACGACACCACAAAGCTCTCCCGCATCAATTGAATCATCCTTGTGCATATCACGGTGTCACTCTAAGAGCTACGCCATCGATTCGCAACCGTCAAGGCCATCGCTAGCACGAGTCGACGCTTGAGAAAGCCTTGATACACTACATTCTCTCAAATCCGCATCGCCCTTGACGCCAGCAAAGTCGCACTCGAAAGCTTTTCATCCCGCAAATTAACCCTGAACAGACCTCCTCGCCATTCTCTGCGCTCAAAGAAGCAAGGCTTGAGCCGACACTTCCATCATGATGCACATCGAAGACCCTGCAGAGATCGCTGCGATCGCGACCGAGTTTATCTCAAATCTAGACAATCTGCCGCAAGAGGTCAGTCATATGGTCAAGGAGATCGAACACAAAGACGCCAAGATCCAAGATCTGCTACCCAAGATCGCAGCGAGGGAGACTCAGTTGAAGGAGATCCTATACAAGAGCGGAAATGCACCATCGAATCCTGCTGCAACCTTGTCGGAAGCAGATCGAGTCAAGGCAGACAAACTGGCAGAAAAGATCCGCACCGACTATGGACGTGCAGACGAATGGAGCTCACAGAAGGAAGCGCTAAGCTTGCGTCTGTGGCGATCGATTCACGCGCATCACAAGCACCTGAAAGAGGAGATGAACAAGATCAGCCCTGCAGTGCTCAACAACTATTCAGCGACTGCATCGATTGGTACACCACAGGTACCATCACTTTCTGCACTGCCGGCAGCGCTGGCTGGGCTCAAGAGTCCTGCTGTGGAGATGGACTCGCCTCTAGCTGGACTCAAACGCAAGGGAAGTCTGCTGGGACCTGGTGTTGGCACATTGACGCCAGGCACACCGATGAGTGCAGCTGCGCGAGCCAGAGCAGGAGGACGAACTACGCCCATCGATTCGGGCTCACCTGCACCACCCGAGCGAGGACTGGGAGGCAACACGCGAGGAGTGGGTGCTTCGCGCAAAGCACGAGGAGGATCGCTTTCGGCCAGTGGCCCAGGCAGATCTGGACTTTCACAAAGCACCGAGCTTGGCTTTGACGGATTGGCAGGCTTCGAAGGCGAGGGTGGAGAGGGCGAGGAGGGCGAAGAGAAGGACGATACACCTTACTGTTTCTGCCAGCGTGTCTCTTTCGGCGAGATGATCGGATGCGACAATGCCGAGAACGATCCGGACTGCAAGGAATGGTTCCACATCGGATGTGTCGGTGTCACCAAGCCTCTGCCTCAGAAATGGTACTGCTCGGAATGTCTGGCCAAGCTCAAAAACAAGCGCAACAGGCGATAGGGAAGCCTTCTTCGCCGCTACGACCTTTCTATCTTGCTTTGTCTCGATCCCGTTCATGTACTTTTACTATACCCAGTTTCACAATGCGAAGCTCCAACAAAGATCTCTGAACCCAGTGAGGCGGAGAAGCAAAGCGAGATGTGCGGCTGAGATGAGAGCCCGATCAAGATGACCGATCCGAATGTTCGGGATGGGCTCAAAGTCGGTTGGACGGCATTTGAAATGGCCGTTTGAAAAGTTCACACTTCGGGACGGAGTTGTCGGGAGAGCAAATGCCGAGGCGGCAGTACAACAAAGCTTGCAGGCTGAGTCGATAGATTGAGACACACTTTAATCGTCTTCGATGCCATGCAGCTACAGCGCCGATCGGGAGCATGGAGTAACTTGCAAAGCTGCCGGAAATGCATCTCAAAAGTTGAGTGAGGCATGACTCAAAAGGATACGAAGTCAATCTACGCGAAAGCCGAGCGGCGGTTGGCTGTCCAACATCGGCTTTAGATTGAGCACAGAAGGTGAATAGAAAGGCTTGCATAGCGGCTTGACTCGTTTGATTTAAAGATCTTCGCCATGACCGACGCAACGCGATCCTTGAAAGTGAAATTCAGATCTGGTCAATGCGTTGGAAGAAGAACACAGAGCAGGTCGCGATTTCATTTCAGAAGTTTCAGAAAAAATTTTCGGGCCTGAGCAACCAAGCATAAGCACGGTCACAGAACCTCACCGCGGAATGGCACACATTCCAAAAAAGTCGAGTTCCTAACCGAGCGTCGACTTGCACTAAGCCATCTCCACCTCGATTCTGTCCACCGTGAAGCGATGGGAGCTGCGGATTACAAGAGACAGCTCTAAAGGCAAGGACAGACAGGGCAGAGATGGGAAGGAAAAAGAGGAGGCTGCGAATCACCTTCAGCTACCGTATGTGCCGTCCACACTTTTTCTTTTTTTCTGCTTCTCAGTTCTGGTTCGGCCATCTAAGAAAGCTCGACATGATTGGGCCAATCTGTGTATGCTCAGCTCTGAAAGCGGAGACATCCTTTCCTCTGGCTCTTTGCCCATGAACAAAATAGAATTTTTCCCCTTGCCGTGCTCTGCAGTTGACATTTTTTTGGAGTGGCCTTCTTCTATCCTGCCCTTGCCTCGCTGGGTCCTGGCTGAGCGTGCACGAGAAAAAAAAAATTGAGCTCGTCGACAAACCTTAGTCCGTCGGCTGGCACTCCCACCATCTTCCTTCCCTTCTTCCTCCTTCTTCTCCTCCTCCTCTCCTCCTTCCTTCCTCTCTAGCGAGCACAAACACTAGCAAGACAGGAAGGAGGTCGAAACGAGGTTCAAGAACTCGATCTGATCTGCCAATCCAAAAATCACGCCGTCTTCTGACAGCCCCATTTCTACCAACTCCTTCCTTTTCTTTTGTGTTCATCGTCCATCATCAACCGCCCATCATCTTCGCTTTCTTGCGATAGATTGCTGGCTTTCCTTCTTTTTAACTCGAAACGTCTTGTATTTTGCATCATCGCAAGTACGACCGACGCTAGACGGAAGGCACCCTCTCACACAACTTCCCCGCAAAAATAGCCTCTCTCTGACAGCTCGTTCGCATTGCTGCTCGAGGTTCATCACTCTCGTTCCGATTTTCTATAACTCATTTCTCTGCTAGCTTCCTGTTTTCGAACAAACGGAAGTAACTTTCTCTTCTCGGAGTTTCTTATCCCATCTTTCTTATCCTTTAGACGAATCATCATGACCACCCCTTCGTTGGGAGCAGGTCAAGTTGCGCCTGTCGCCAATGGCCAGGTCGCCCTCTACCCCCCCGCGACTAGTCCTCCCCTCGGTCAGCAAGACAGCCCCGAGATGGTTCTCGAACTTGCCGATGGCACCGCTTACCGAGGTATCAGTTTCGGTGCTCAAGGCAAGTCCATCTCTGGAGAGTGTGTCTTCCAGACTGGTAAGTTTTTCTCAAATGCAGCATCCTCGCAGCATGCAGGTCCTTTGCCCTTTCATGCTGCAAAGCCGAAATCAATGGCTGATCTAACGCGCTCTCCTCCTCTGCCTAAACATGATCTACTCATGCAACGCCGCCATTTACAGGTATGGTCGGCTATGTCGAATCGATCACCGACCCTTCGTACGAAGGTCAGATCCTCGTTCTCACTTTCCCCCTCGCCGGTAACTACGGTGTCCCCGACCGTGAAGAGGCTGCCCAGAGCATCCAGAAGTTGCTGGCTTCCCCCTTCGAGTCCAGCCGCATCCATGTGGCCGGTCTCGTCGTGTCGTACTACAGCCACGAATTCAGCCACTACCTGGCCAAGACCGGTCTCTCGGAATGGCTCAAGGAGAGCGGTGTCCCCGCCATCTACGGTATCGACACTCGCGCCTTGACCAAGAAGATCCGCAACAAGGGTTCCATGCTTGGAAAGCTCCTTACCACCCAGGCTGGCGCTTCCATCATTGATGCTGCCGCCGCTGGAAACTGGCGCCAGGCTGTCGTCGACCTTCCCTTCGCCGACCCTAACGCTGAGAACCTCGTTGCCCGTGTCTCGTGCAAGAAGCCTCAGCTCTACACCCCTGCCAACACCGCTTCTGGCGAGTCGCTTGGCAAGTTCGAGGCTCCTCTCCTTCACCCCCACGGTCGTCCCATTCGCATCTTGGCCCTCGATGTCGGTATGAAGTACAACCAGATCCGATGCTTCACCTCGCGTGGCGTCGAGCTCAAGGTCGTCCCTTGGGATTACGACTTCCTCGCCGAGACCGAGGCTTTCGATGGTCTCTTCATCTCCAACGGTCCCGGTGACCCCGTCTCGTGCGGTCCCACCATTGCCCGCATCGCCGAGCTCCTCAAGCTCAAGGGTGCCAACCAGATCCCTATCTTCGGTATCTGTCTCGGTCACCAGCTCCTCGCCCTTGCTGCCGGTGCTCAGACCGAGAAGCTCAAGTTCGGTAACCGTGGTCACAACATCCCCTGTACCGACCAGATCAGCGGTCGTTGCTACATCACCTCGCAGAACCACGGTTACGCCGTCAACGCCGACACCCTCCCTGCTGGCTGGTTGCCTCTCTTCGCCAACGCCAATGACGATACCAACGAGGGTATCTACTGCACCGAAGGTCCCTTCTTCTCGGTCCAGTTCCACCCCGAGAGCACGCCCGGTCCCCGTGACACTGAGTTCCTCTTCGATGTCTTCATCCGCAGTGTCGTTGACTGTGCTGCCGTCAAGGCCGCTCCTGGTGCCACCCCTGCCGCTATCTTGCCCCCCGTTGGCTTCACCGGTGGTCTGCTCGCCGACAACGCTGCTGCCGTTCCTCGTGTCCACGTCCGCAAGGTGCTTGTGCTCGGTTCCGGTGGTCTCAGTATCGGTCAGGCCGGTGAGTTCGACTACTCCGGTTCGCAGGCCATCAAGGCGCTTAAGGAGGAAGGCATCTACACTGTTCTCATCAACCCCAACATCGCCACCATCCAGACTTCGTCCGGTCTTGCCGACAAGGTTTACTTCCTTCCCGTCACCCCGGAATTCGTGCTCAAGGTCATCGAGCACGAGCGTCCTGATGGTATCTACTGCACGTTCGGTGGTCAGACTGCCCTCAATGTCGGTATCAAGATCAAGGACGAGCTCCCCAAGATGGGCGTCAGGGTCCTCGGTACCCCCATCGACACCATCATCACCACCGAAGACCGTGACCTCTTCGCCAAGGCCATGGAGGAGATCGGAGAGAAGTGTGCTCCCTCGGCTGCCGCCAACAACTGGGAGGAGGCTCTCGAAGCTGCTCAGAACATCGGTTTCCCCGTCATTGTGCGTGCCGCTTTCGCTCTTGGTGGTCTCGGCTCCGGTTTCGCCAACAACGTCGATGAGCTCCGCAAGCTTTGCTCGGCTGCCTTTGCCAACTCGCCTCAGGTTCTCGTCGAGAAGTCGATGAAGGGCTGGAAGGAGGTCGAGTACGAGGTTGTTCGTGACTGCCGCAACAACTGCATCACCGTCTGTAACATGGAGAACTTCGACCCCTTGGGTGTCCACACTGGTGACTCGATCGTCATTGCTCCTTCGCAGACCCTGAGCGACGATGACTACAACATGCTCCGAACCACCGCCGTCAATGTGATCCGTCACCTTGGTGTCGTTGGTGAGTGCAACATTCAGTACGCTCTCAACCCCCACAAGCGCGAATACTGCATCATCGAAGTCAACGCCCGTCTCTCGCGTTCGTCGGCCCTCGCTTCCAAGGCTACCGGTTACCCTCTTGCCTTCATCGCTGCTAAGCTCGGTCTCAACATCCCTCTCAACGAGATCCGCAACAGCGTTACTCGCGAGACCAGCGCCTGCTTCGAGCCCTCGCTCGACTACGTCGTCACCAAGTTCCCTCGATGGGATTTGCGCAAGTTCGTTCGTGTCAGCAGCAAGCTCGGATCTTCGATGAAGTCCGTCGGTGAAGTCATGAGCATTGGTCGAACTTTCGAGGAGTCGATCCAGAAGGCTATTCGATCCATCGACTACCAGTACGACGGTTTCAGCCCCAACGAGGTCGTTGCCGATGACGAGATCGACGAGGAGCTGACCAACCCCACCGACAAGCGTATGTTCGCCATCGCCAACGCTATGGCCAAGGGCTACTCGGTCGACAAGATCCACCAGATGAGCAACATCGACCGCTGGTTCCTCAGCAAGCTCTGGCGTATCATGAGCGCTACCAAGGTCTTCGACACCTACAACCACGCCACCTTCCCCCCTGCCATGCTCCGCCAGGCTAAGCAGCTCGGTTTCTCGGACAAGCAGTTGGCCAGGTCCCTCAACTCGACCGAGCTTGCCGTCCGCAAGATGCGTCAGGAGCACGCCATCATGCCCTTCGTCAAGCAGATCGACACTGTCGCTGCCGAGTTCCCCGCTTACACCAACTACCTCTACACCACCTACAACGCTGTCGAGCACGACGTCGACTTCGGTGACAAGGGTATCATGGTGCTTGGTTCCGGTGTCTACCGTATCGGTTCGTCGGTCGAGTTCGATTGGTGTGCTGTGCGAGCTATCCGAACATTGCGTCAACGTGGCTTCAAGACCATCATGGTCAACTACAACCCCGAGACTGTCTCGACCGATTACGACGAGGCGGACCGTCTCTACTTTGAGAACATCTCGCTCGAGACGGTGCTCGACATCTACGACACCGAGCAGTCTTCGGGTGTCATCATCTCGATGGGTGGTCAGACGCCCAACAACATCGCCTTGCCCCTCCACCGTCAGAACGTCAAGATCCTCGGTACTTCGCCCGAGATGATCGACATGGCCGAGAACCGATACAAGTTCTCTCGTATGCTTGACAAGATCGGCGTCGACCAGCCCATGTGGAAGGAGCTTACCAGCTTTGAGGAGGCTCAAGAGGCTTGTGCTCGTTTCGGCTACCCCGTCTTGGTGCGTCCCTCGTACGTACTCAGTGGTGCCGCCATGAACGTCGTCTACTCGCCCGAAGACTTGAACTCGTACTTGTCGCAGGCTGCCGCCATCAACCGCGAGCACCCTGTCGTTATCACCAAGTACCTCGAGAACGCCAAGGAGATCGAGATGGACGCCGTCGCCAAGGATGGTAAGATGGTCATGCACTACGTCTCGGAGCACGTCGAGAACGCTGGTGTTCACTCTGGTGACGCGACTCTTATCCTTCCTCCTCAGGATCTTGACCCTGAGACCGTTCGTCGTATTGAGGTGGCTACCGCCAAGATCGGTGCTGCCCTCCACGTCACCGGTCCCTTCAACATCCAGTTCATCGCCAAGAACAACGAGATCAAGGTCATCGAGTGCAACGTCCGAGCTGCTCGTTCGTTCCCCTTCGTCAGCAAGGTCACTGGTATCGACGCCATCCAGATGGCCACTGATGTCATGCTTGACTTGCCTGTCGAGGCTTACCCCAAGGTGGATTTGCCCCGCGACTACGTCGGTATCAAGGTGCCCCAGTTCTCGTTCAGCCGTCTTGCCGGTGCCGACCCTATTCTCGGTGTCGAGATGGCTTCGACTGGTGAGGTGGCCTGTTTCGGTCGCAACAAGTACGAGGCTTACCTCAAGGCCATGATTGCCTCGGGTATCCGTCTCCCCACCAAGAACGTCTTGCTCTCGATCGGTTCGTACAGTGAGAAGCAGGAGCTCTTGCCCGCCGTCCGCACTCTTCACCAGCTCGGCTTCACCCTCTACGGTTCGTCTGGTTCGGCCGACTTCTACTCGGAGCAGGGCATCCCTGTCATCCACCTCGAAGCTTTGCCGGAGGATGACGAGTCCAAGTTCGAGGACACTGCCAAGGCTTCCTACTCGCTCTTGACCCACTTGACCTCGGGTCTCTCGTCACTCTTCATTTCGCTGCCAAGCAAGAACAAGTACCGCCGCCCTGTGTCGTTCACCTCGATGGGTTACCGTGCCCGTCGATTGGCGATCGACCGATCCATTCCTTTGATCACCAACGTCAAGAACGCCAAGCTTTTTGTCGAGGCCCTTGCCCGTCACCGCAAGACGGGCTCCAACTTCGATATCTCGCCTGTCGATTTCAAGACCACCCACACTGGCTTCACTCTTCCTGGTCTCATCAACGTCAACGCCTTTGTTCCCAGCATCGCTGATGGCAAGGTGAGCGTTGATGAGTTGGCTGCCATCACTCGTGCCTCCATTGCTGGTGGTTTCACCACAATCCAGGTCATGCCCGCTGGTGTTTCGGGCAGTGTCGTCGATGCTGCCTCGCTCGCTGCGGCTGAGAGCAAGATCGCTGGCGCTCACTGCGACGTTTCCCTTGGCGTCTCTGCTACCGCTGACAATCACGAAACGATCGACGAGCTTGCCGACAGCGCCCGCTCTCTGCACCTTTCGTTCAACGGCCTCGGCTCCAATGTTAGCAGGGCTGCTACCATCGCTTCGCACTTTGCCACTTGGCCTGCGGACCGTCCCATTGTCACTGACGCTCGCAACACCGACCTTGCCTCTGTGCTCCTACTCGCCAGCTTGCACAACCGCTCGATCCACGTCACCAACGTGCTCTCGCGCGATGACATCCACCTCATCGCTCTCAGCAAGGCCAAGGGTCTTCAGGTCACTTGCGATGTCGCCGTCTATGCGCTCTTCTTCACCACCGAGATGTACCACCAGGCCACCTGCCTTCCCTCGGAGGACGACCAGAAGGCGCTCTGGGAGAACTTGGACGATATCGATATGTTCTCGGTCGGCAGCACCCCTTACCAGCTCGCCAAGGAGATTGGCGAGGTCGCTGCTCCCGAGTCGGGTATCGAGGAGACGCTCTTGTTGCTCCTCGACGCTGTCAACGAGAACCGATTGACGCTCGACGACATCACCTCCAGGCTGTACACCAAGCCCAAGGAAATCTTCGGCATCCAATCTCAGCCTGATACTCTGGTCGAGATCGAGACGGACCGCCCCACTGCGTTTGTGCGCCGCGACTACTGGTCGCCACTCGAGTCGCGTGCCACTGTTGGGTCGATCAACCGTGTCACGCTCAAGGGTAAGACGGTTTTCGTCGACGGTGAGGTTCTTTCGGATGCTTCGCTCGGCAAGAACGTCAGCAGCATCGCTGCTGTCTCTGCCAAGCAGTCCAAGTCGGCTGGTCGTCGTGTTTCGTTCTCGGCCACCGCTGCCGGTGTTGCCTCTGGATCGGCTCTTGTCTCTTCGCAGGACACGCCCATGTCGCCGCCTCCTCTTTCGTTGGCCGTGCGATCGCCTGTCCTTGGTGCCAGCGAGCCTTCGCAGGCTCGTCGTGGCAGCTTGATGGCTGCCTTCGCCAACGAGTCGACCGCCTTGACCACAGCTCCTCACACTGCGGCTTCGATCGCCTCGGTGCTGTACCACCCCACTTTCGCACGACGACACATCCTATCGGCCAAGAGCTTCACTCGTGATGACTTGCACGCTCTTTTCTCGGTGGCTACCGAGATGCGTGTCATGGTTGAGCGTCAGGGATCTGTGGATCTGTTGCGCGGCCGTGTTTTGGCTTCCCTCTTCTACGAGGAGTCGACACGCACTTCGTGCTCGTTCGAGGCTGCCATGCTGCGACTCGGTGGACAGGTGGTCAAGGTTCAGCCTGACAAGTCTTCGGTTCAGAAGGGCGAGTCGATCCCTGACACCATCCGCACGCTCGGCTGCTACGCCGATGCTATTGTGATGCGTCACCCTACCGCTGGCAGTGTTCACCTTGCTGCCAAGCACTCGCCTGTGCCCGTCATTTCGGGTGGTGAGTCGTCGATCGAGCACCCCACTCAGGCCTTGCTCGACACGTTCGCCATTCGCGAGGAGATGGGTACCGTTGCTGGTCTCACCATCACCATGGTTGGTGATCTCAAGTACGGCCGAACTGTGCACAGTCTTGTTCAGCTCTTGTGCCTCTACGGTGTCACTGTCAACTATGTCAGCCCCGAGTCGCTCAAGATGCCCGAGGACGTCAAGCAATCCGTGGCTCGTCGCGGTATCAAGCAGTACGAGTCGAGCGTTCTCAGCGACGACATTCTCGCCCGCACCGATGTTCTCTACGTTACTCGTGTTCAGAAGGAACGCTTCCCTGACCTCGCCTCGTACGAAGCCGTCAAGGACAGCTACATCATCGACAATGCTACGCTCAGCAAGTGCAAGCCCACTACCATTGTGCTTCACCCCTTGCCTAAGAACAACGAGTTGGCCGACGATCTTGAGTATGATCCTCGTGCCGCTTGGTGGCGACAGGTCAAGTACGGATTGTACTTGCGCATGGCTTTGCTCGCTATGGTTCTGCACCAGCGTTCGTAAGCGTTTGCTCTCGCTTTCTTCGTTCTTTGATACGTTTAGAAGAACTTTTTTCATTATGCCCCGTTACTTTTGAGACGAAGGATCTTGGGGAGGAATCAAAATGGCTGTTCGAGCGGTCAGGATGATCTTTCTTTCCGAGGTGCTTTGTCTTGATATATATACTCTTATGTTTTGCACTGTTAGAAGAAATGTGAATTATGTTTTTGGTCTCCCAAGACAACGCTGTTTGACGTTTGAAGGATGCCAAGTTTCTGTAAAACCATAAGGATGAAGGAAGAATTGGCGATCGGCTATCGGCATCGGAAGCGCAAAGCAGTCTGGACAGCGGAAGGATCGATGTCGAATTACGCGCTCGGTATCTCGGCGACCTTGTTCCGATGCGTTCTCTGCAAGCTTTTCAGGTGGAGGTCATGACCCGAAAAAAATAATCAAAGGCTGCAGAAAGGCAGTCAAAAGACAGCGATTAACAACGTGTGCTGACAGTTACTGTCAGAGTTGAGGCGGTGTCAAGAGGAAACAGAAAAAAGGCCGAGAAGATTGAATTGGGTTGCCAGTCTGCAGTGTGATGCAGGAGAATTGCGAAGGAGGGAGCGACTCGCGTGGGGGTGTGCGCTCGGTCCTCATTTACGGTACAGCCATAGAGAAAGAGAAAGAGAGGTAAGATTTTGAGTTGCGACTGTCTTGCCGGGTGAGTGAGCGCGCTTGCAACATGCTACATCGGGAGGTCTGAGCCACTGACAGCAGGAAACACTCTTTCTCAACTCCAAACTGAAAGTCAGAAGAGCAACACTTCATAAGCTCTTTCACACAACCGTCATACAGCTTTGAAAGCTGCTCAACGTCCAACACCTCGACATTAGGAAAGAAGCCATATTGTCAGGGTCGCCGCCACTGCTTCGATCTCGTTCTAGCCTCCACTCTGCTCGATACTTCGACGGTCTTTCGATAGCCATCTGTGTTCGCAGCTCCGCCTAGCAAGGTTTGGCTGCTGCCATCAAGCTACCATCTCGTTTTACCAGCCTCGAAAATAGCAGCAAGATCAGCGCAGCAATTCCAATTGTCCCAAGATGCCTCCCTCGATGGAATCCTCCTCTTCCTCAATCAACTCTTCGGAGCCAAAGACACCTCCTTTCAACCGCAATGCAACGTGGGCGGCGAGCCAATCGAGTGCGACACCGGACAACAAAGCTTCCACACCCAATGAGGGCTCCACTACACCTTCGAACGCAGCTACACCGCTTTCGCTAAGGAAACGATTCGCTTCGTTCACACGTTCGTCCGGTAAATCGGCCGGTGCCGCTTCAGCTCCTGTCACACCTCGTTCGGGAACACCATTGGACGAGTGCTGTGAGCGAATTGAAAGACTTGATTTCAGCAAAGGTGGTGCTAGCACGCCCAAAGCTGGGGACAAGTCTGCTCCGGTCTCACGAAGAGCCAGTCTGGAAAAAGATGACCCGTTCTCATCCCCCACACCACACCGAACAGCAGAGGAAATCAACGAAGATTCACCCCTCCAACGCATTCTTGCCAACCCTGCCACTGCCAAGTCCCTCCCTGGTCATCCGGGGAACCTTATCGCGGCTCAAACCGCTGCACTGCACGAACTCACCTCGCTACTACGACACGATGGAGCGCTCACCAACCCGGAATCCCAACCCCCATCCTACCAGGAGACGCAATTGCTCCGCTTCCTTCGCGCAAGACAATTCAACGTCCAAGCCGCACGAACCATGTACCTCAAAGCAGAAGCCTGGAAAAAGGAGATTCAACTCGACCGTCTCGTACGCGAGTTTCAATTCGAAGAGCGCGAACAAGTGGCGAAACACGGTTGGTGTATGTACTTCCACAAAGTTGACCGTCTCGGTCGACCCATTTTCGTACAGGATTTGGGCAATATGGACTGCAACAAGGTGTTTTCGATTACGACGCCGGAACGAGTTATACAAAACTTTGCTGTGACGTTGGAATTAGCGGTGCGACATAGGTACGAGGCGTGTAGTGTATCAAGCGGAAGATGGGTGGATGACAACATGATGGTTGTCAACCTTGCCGGTCTAGGCCTGTCCACTTTTTGGTCGATGAAGGGTCAACTTCAGCAACTGTTGGGCATCCTCGATAACAACTTTCCGGAACTAAGTGGGAGAGTGCAGATCATCAATGCGCCGTATATGTTTAGTACGATTTGGAGCTGGGTCAAAGGTTGGCTACCGGTGGGTACGGTGGAAAAGATCGATATTGCAGGGGCGGATTACAAGGAGAGGATTTTTGAGTATGTCAAGAAGGAGGATTGGCCAAAGAGTTTGGGTGGTGAGTGCGAGTGTAATGAGGAGGGCAAAGGGTGTAGAAGGAGCGATTGGGGACCTTGGGATAGAAGGTTGGTCAAGACGGAGGATTTGTGATGGGTGCGTGGAAGTGGTAATGCTTCGTTTGGCGGGTGGAAGGCGAGGTGTTGACGAGGTGCTCATGAACAATATGACTCTTTTTTTGATGCATACTCAAGAGAGTCAGATCATGTTTGAGTGGCTGCGATGGTCTTTTCTGTGTCAATGATTGAGGCGGCGAGAAGGAGGGCTCTGACTTATTCTTTAATGTGTAGCGCCTTTCAAATCCGGGTCTGTAGCGTTGCGATTCTGAGACTCGGCAAGCGGTTGTGATATGCTGATCCGTCTTCTCGTCAACCTATCACCTTCAATTCAAGCAGCGTGGTTGTCAGTGTTTTCCACCTTCGAAAAACTTCAGCAGGTCTAAGGGAGAGGTATTGACCAAAAAGGAGGCATCGGACGCATTGGTCATACCATCTCATCCCTTCAAAGCCCTCTAGACCGTCTAATGTCCCCCGTGCGCGTCAGCCATTCCATTTGAGTTGAAAGCTTCTGCTGTGCTGCTTTCTGTGCCGGCTGATGAGTGTTGCAGGATGCAAAGCTCAAATATGCTCCAAATTGGGGTCATGTTGTCCTCCAAGCGGCTCTAGACGACCTTCTTCGTTCCTCAGAATTCTTCGCCCCTTTCACATAAGACTGCGAGCAAGTCCTTCCACGCCGTGGCACAATCTGAAGCTTTGTATATCGAGAAAATGTTTGCGATTGCGTATGAGAAACCTTGTGCGTGCGAGCTAAGCTTTGCGTCTTCTTTTCACTCTTCGTCACCATACGCAGTGATCTCTTGACGTTCACGAGCCGGAACTGTCCATACCAAACATCAGAATGCCATCAAAAAAGGGTGTCAGTTACTTTCTACGATCCACTCTCACCCTCTTCTTGGCGGATGATTTGGGATAGTGGGAGGTACTCACGAGGATAAGATGTGGGCACCTTCTCCGAAGGCTTCCAGCCATACGCTTTGCGAATGGGGGGTACTGTGACTACGGCAACGGGACCAACGGAGCCAATGACGATGGAGAAGAAGACAACTGGGTGTTCGTGCGCTGCATATTGCTGTTCATCGCAGCAAGGGTGAGAAAGGAAGAGGAAACAATTGTCTAACTTGTCAGTAAGATCCTTCATCTATCCTGCAGTAGTTAACCGATGGTCTTCGCAAAGCTGTATGTAGCAGCTCCGAGCGGTGCTGAGTGAGCGTTTCGGGTCGAATGATGTCGTGTGGTGGCCCTTGCACTGCTAATTGCGCACGGTCGGAAGAAGGTGCTGATACGTACGAGGTATCGGTATGTGCTGCGGAACGGAGAGAAAAGCGATGCCATCGTGTCGAAGAGGAGTTGCAGGAACGTCTATCTGGCGTCCTTGCTCGGGATACGTAAATGGTCCGGTGGTGGGGTTGGAAGCGTTGAGGTCTTGATCAAGGATGATATCTGGGAAGAAGTGTGGTATTGCGGAGTGGTGGTGGTGTCAAATTCGAGGTTTCAAGCGGATCGTGATCGTCTCGAAATCGTGTCGGTTCCGACGTCTCAATTTTACGTTTTTGTTGTGCCGTGACATCGGTCTCACAACGTGAGAATTGAATCAAGATCGCGATGTTTACGATCTGTGCAAGCCCGATCGAGTTCGATCTCGACATTTCAACCGGCGACCGCTGCCCGTCAAAATTGTGACACGAGACAGGGGCTAACCTAGTTGCTTTGCCGTTGCGGCCACCGACTTGTGCTACCACTCCTTGCGATATGATCACACCTTACTTTTCCCCCTCTCCTATCCTCTCTCCTTCCTCTATCGGTCTCCAATTTGCATCTGTGCATGTACACAACTGATTTGATGACGGCGTATTTCTCCTATCCCTGTAATCCAATGTATCACTGAGTTTCGAAAAGAGAGCTTATCTCACCTACGCCATCGAATCTTTCTTCGAGCCGGGCCAAAGATCACGATCGAATGCAGCACATGTAGTTGCAGCGATCGAAAAGCGGCGACCGGCCAACGCATTCTCGCTCCACCAGCCGCGATACTTGCACCGTGTGTATCACGCGAAGAAGAACAAATGGTATAGCCGCCTCTTGCATGCCACATTTGACCTTTCTCGTGATGGGCGGCTATACCTTCCGAATGGAGTGCAACTTTCGGAAGGATGGTGTTCGAGCGGTCCCGTGTTTCGGCATTCGCCTCTAACCCTATCTGAAGGTGACATTGAGCTTCGAATTCATGAGCGGAACGGAATGACAGGAGATGTAAAGAGAACAAGCTCGAGGCCAAAGGAAAGGGGGATAGATAAGGAAAGTTAAAGTTACACACGGCGATTGAGAAAGGCCTAGCTTCGCCGTGCTGATCAATGAGGCTTTTTCATGCGGTGGCGATGGTCAGGAGCGCTCTAGAACTCAAGCCACCGAGTGATTCACGTTCGGTTCCTCGAAGGAGGATCGGTCATGGTTCACAAGTCAAGGGACACTTGGAGGCCGGCTTTCGACTCGACAGCATACCCGAAGAAGCCCCTCTTGCCAACCGAAAGACAAATGACTTCCCAATCTTCGCTCTCTTGTGGCCTGATAAATCTCAACACCATCTACAGTGTTCAAATAGCGACAATGGGCGTGGTAACGACTTAAGGCAAACGCCAGAGACGACACGGATAAAGGGATGTAAGCAACGAACTACACATGCGGACGCGAGCGATGTTTTTGATGTCGGAGAATAAAAAACACAACTGAAACACACCAACCTTTTTTCTTTGACCTGTCAAACCTTGCTTCGTTTCTATTGCCCATTACAATTTGCTTTAAATGTCAAAGAGCGAGACAATAGCAACTGATCATCCGAGGTGCATGGAAAAAGTAGAATTTCACTGAGCGCTCGCAATGCTACGACCATCCAACGGAAGCGCAAAAAGTTACCCACGACAGAAACACCGTCAGCCGGCCCCCTTTGAGCAGTGAGTCGTGAACGAGGCTAGGCGCATCGTAGATCCTCCATTGACACTCCGCTTTCATTGATGTAGCTTGTCCTCTTCGTGCGATTAGGATCTCGGCTCGCTAGGGTTGTGCTAGGGTTTCGAGCCCCGCACTCGTTTGCGGCAAAGTGAGGTGGGTTCGAAGAGCAC
Source organism: Pseudozyma sp. M118-08B (assembly GCA_037039655.1). NCBI lineage: Eukaryota > Fungi > Basidiomycota > Ustilaginomycetes > Ustilaginales > Ustilaginaceae > Pseudozyma > Pseudozyma sp. M118-08B. Next base: position 1,661 of record JAXQGJ010000046.1, on the reverse strand, counting down.
AAAGGTGCGGTTCGATGCAGATCCCACGCAGAGGGACTGCAGAAGCGCCAGGTATGATCGGCAATGCACAAAATTCGACTGGCTGTTGTTGACTCAAGCATTGCCGGACCACGCCCATACTGCTTGAAGATTGAGCACTGCTATGCTAGGCGAAACGCTTGCTCTATCTCGCTCGCTTCAAGCTTCAACAAAGACCTGAGCGATTGGCGAACACGGTTTGGCCCTTGACTATTGTTCACAGTGGCGCGATGTTGGATCGAGGAACTCTCGCTCATCCACCAGTACCCGCGTCATTCTCAATGCTGAACTTGGCTTTCTTCAACCGTAGCTGGCACTTTTTCAAATATACAAGGGCGGTCGCAGTCCTGTCTGATAGGTCCATGAGAGCTAATCTAGCCTCCAAAGACATCATGATGGGCAATTTGTTGACGTTCCCGTAGCTGAGATTACTTGACTATCTCGGGGACCGAAGGTAGTCTAAACCTTCTTTGAGTCGTTTAGCGACATCGTTTCAGGCGTGTGTGTCACGATAAGGTCACAATATGGTCACGATATGCTCGCAGTTCATCTCGAGCGCTTTTCGGATAAGCCACCATCAACGGTCTCCTCTACTGAAGATGTCGAAAGGATAGGATAATCGGCGCCTGTGGATGGGATGCAAAACCCTGAAAGTCATCTTACCCTTGGCGGGGCAACCGAGAGGTGAGGCGAGATGAGTATCGGACCCTCAACCACCGGGTCGAAAGCCGAACCAATCGCCACCACGATTCCACTCCATGCATGTCCATTCGTATACTAGGTAGCGAAACCTCTGTGCTAGTATGAGGGGGAATCTCGTTTCGAGCGGGCAAAAGCCGAAGAAGACGCGGGAAGGGGATTGTACTGGGCGCTAAGTGGATCGAATAGGTTTCTAAGCCTCCTTTTCTTTTGAAGGTCAGAACATAACCAACCGCCATGGTTGCCACTATTTATAAGCGGTGTTTGAGTGAAGATACATTACATTGCATGCTTTCCTCTTTCGGTTTTCAGCAGGGAGGTAAAAGAAGATGCAATGCAAGAAGGAGAAGAAGGGAGCCGATTCGGACTGCGCTCCACCGCGCTTCCCGCTTTGATGGGTGGTTATCACAAGCAAGGTATCGGTCCCGCTGCAAGCACTACTAAAGGACAATGAGGATGATGCTCGGAGGCCGATTTTCACACGGGGCTGTCCTTTGTTGCCATAGACCAAGGAAGGGTGTTGGTCGATCATATGATGACCAGTCCTTTAATGGAGAGACAATGAAGCGCAAGAACAATACTAGAATCTATCAATTTGTTTGGTTTGCAGCGTGTTGTTTTTCCTAGGGAGCCTTTGTTTATTTCTGCTAAATTATTTCGCTTTGTTTTCTCTCCTGGCGAGATATTTTGAACGACCGACGCTCCGACTGTGCAAATTTGGCTTTTTGATGTTGCTCAACCGAAACGACGCTTTACGCAGGGCAACAGCACACCGGTCCCAAGCCTCCGGGTCCCCTGATGGAGAGTTGACAGACTGTCGATCTTGCCTCGCTTAAACCGACCTCTTTCTGTTTGGGTCTTCCATCTCATTTTAAAATCCTCCTACTCTCTTGTTAAATTAATATATTCATTTTGTGTTTCAAATGGCTTAAAGGCTTTTCCGC
>JAXQGJ010000459.1:0-15481 GCA_037039655.1 Pseudozyma sp. M118-08B | reverse complement strand
CCCTTGAACTAAACAAGCACCTCGTTGAAAAGTTCGGTTTCCCCACAGCCACTTTGACTCGACTCCCTCAGCGCTTGATCCCACACGAGGAGCTCAGAGCGCAGTTGGAGGATCCAGAGGACGTCGCACGATTCGTGCAACTTGGCGACTATCGAGAACAAGATAAGATGCGACTGGCAGTGCCTGTTGTTGCCGACCATCTTTCTGAGGCGTCACGAAGGAATGATTTTGCGTTCATCACAGTCCAGCACGATAGCCTGGACCGACCTGAGGTGCTGATCGACGGATTTGCCAGTGTCAGAAACGCAAATGGGATTCAAGAGAGACTCGAGAGCGTTGCGACAGACCATCTTGGCTACTTTGAGTCGGGCAAGGTGCTTTCGATCAGACAGGTTCTCAATCTACTTCACACGTTTCCTTACACGTAGGCTCATCTGAAGTTGCTACGACTTGTTGCAACCTTGTTGGTCGCTCTTTGTGCCCACAGGACCCTCAATGATGCAGATGCTTGTGTACCCACTCCTTGAAGGTTTAACGACAGGAAGAAAGACGCAGCAGGTCGAGTTTCGTCGCAACTCGACGTCAAATCCCAAAAACGAATTGATTTTTTTTTATTTCTTTTCAAAATCCAAGGCGCCACAGCTTTTATTTCTGTAGGGTCCATGATTTTTTATGCAGGTCTGTTGGACTCTGCAGCGGAAAGCGACCAAGCCAAGCGAAAACTCATCGTTCACATTGAGACAAGCTACGATGAGCGAGCATGTAAAGTGCCAAAGGTGTTCCATCACTTGCTTCAGACGATTTCCATGAGCTGAGATTGGATCTTAGCCCATTTAAGGCTTTGCACCAGCTTGAACAACAAAGTGATACCGCTTCATTTGGGCGAGTACATCAGAGTCGCTGGAACGTTGACAAGATTCGTGAGTAGGAACACATGCGTTGGTTGTGGGTCGATCACATGGCCGTGTTCATTTGTCGAGCCCCAAGCTGAAGCTCACATGCAGCCACAGAATGGTGTCGTCGTCGCTTCACATTCGAGATCCGAGTGTTCTGAATGGTCGAATGAAGCGATTGCATCTCCGTTTCCCTCAGAGTCACGTCATCACGCAGTAGCAGGTACTACGAATCTTGCTCAGAGTTGCCACCATACGGCACTCAGAAAGGGCAAGCTATTTTATGCTCACCTTTAGGTACGATAAAAGCGTCATTAGAATCACTTCACCTCTCTTTGGCTTTACTTTGGGCTGGCGTCACTGTTGTTCATGCAAATTCCCTTAAGAGTGAAACTTTTAACGAGCCGTTCAATACCTTTGTCTACCCTGACAAGCGGGAACGCTACGCCAATCAGCTCCAAGCCCAGCTGCAAGAGCGTTTCAAGATACATGCCGATCTGCAGCTCCTTGACAGAGACCTTATCCTCCCCACCGAACTTGTCGCCGATGTCCGGTCCCATCGTTACGCTCTTCGACATATTCCAATCGGCTCGACTGACTTGCAACATTTGAACGTAGTACTTGTAATGCCAATCGAAAAGCAGCATCCCTTCGACAGCCCCTTACATTTGCAGTCTTGTCGATACACAAAGGAGCTGTCGAGCTGGGCCCTCCTTTCAACGTGCCGCAGCTGTACATTCGGTCACGTTCACCAAACACCACGCCTCTTGACCGCCCTCAAGTCCCACCTGACTCGAAAATCAAGCAGATGCGCAGGTGTACGCCTTCATTGCATTGAATGGACCCACCAACCCAAGCCGTGATGAAGTCGAGCTGCCATTTCCACGACACTCGACGCATTTCATCACAGAGCAAGCAGGCCAGATATGCACTGGCTCCTTGGCTCGCAGGCTCGCTTCGCTTTTGTTCCGATCCACCACGATCCATCACTCTGCACACTCCGGTTGAGCGTAGCCTCATTGCTCTTCTTTGCTCTGTCTAGCTCATATTAGACTCGCCTCCATCTTGTTTATCCTTATGATGCAGCAGCAGCAGACCGAGAATTCCCATCAGACGCTCACCCGTCCAAGTGGCTGTCTATACGGTCAAGAACTCGACGACTTGGGTTGGACCCTCACTCCTACCACTCTCCACAACAGTCTGCAATCGCAATCATTGCAGTCTCGGCTCAATCAACATGACGCTCAGATATCGCGGTCCATTGCACAGAGTTCGTCGTCCGCAGTCCTGCACGCCGCCATCACCACCGACGTCAGCAGCGCGCCTACAGATTCAGCCTCGTCTTCCTCTTCGCGATCTCTTCGTACCCATCAAGCAAACGAACGACGTCGCGATCTACAAACCAGCTTCCACATGCTTCGCGACATCACCTGTTGTCCCAAATATCTCTGTCAAGCCGATGCCAACCGTCACATCTACAGTTTCATTCAACGCCAACTCCAATCCTCGCGCGATGATCATCAACGCTACGAACGCGATTTGATCGCTCGGCTGTCTCAAAAGTACATCGTTCCGCTCGTCCCCATGGCCTGCATCACTTCTTCGACCGAGTTCTGCCTTTATATGGACTCGATCTTTAGCAAATTCCAACAGGCCAAGGATGCACTCCATGTCGAGATTGCGTGTTTGACTGCCGAGATCCATAGGCTCAGACAACTGGCTGCCGCTTCCACTGCTGCTGCTCATCGCCTCGCCAAGCCCATCTCACCTCATCAACCTCACTTTGCCGACCAGCATCCTACCTCTCACCATTTGCAAGAGCAGCAACAAGGACCACCATGCGCCACTATGATGACCAAAGCTCCGTCAGAACGCGCTCTGAAGCGATCCCGTCTTTTGAATACATTGCCATTGTCTTTGTCGAGCTGTCATCTTGGCCTGACGGACACTACCGCCACTGCCGTTGCTCTTCCAGTTGCTGCTGACCATGCCAGTTGCCCGCCTAGCGGCCATCTTACCGGTCTAGACCCTTGTCTTTGTGATCTTCACCCACCAGCTGAGCACTCCAGCATCAACGCCGATACCGGCGCCAGCATCGACTGTACCGCAACAATAGCTACCGCCGCCGCCGCTGCTCTCATTCCCAGTCCAACTTCATCTCCTTCCTTTTGCTCATCGTCTTTGCCTGCTGCTACTACTGCTGCTGGTGGTAGCAGTGGTGCTGGTGCTGCAGTCTCGTGCAACACATCAACACCTGAAGCGATCACGTATCCTGGTACTTCTTTCGACGCCGGTCTACAACCCTCTTTGTCTCCTTCCTCCTCCATCTCCTCTTCTTCTGCTTCCTACTCAACGACGACGACGACGGCAGCTTCGTCTTTGTGCCGCCACACCCCATCTTCTCGCTGCGAGACCTGCGCCTTGGCTATTCCAGCCACTCTGTCTACGCCTCCCTCCAGCACGGGTGTAGGATCGGCGGATGGTGGCGCTTCTTGCACTTCATCGCCACCCGTGACCGCGGGAGCAACGCCGCTGGATCAGCTTCCGCAACCCAAGTCGATCGCGCTACCCATCTTGGCCGACACCCTCGCCCCCACCGCGATGAACACTCAACACAATACGGACCCCATCACAAGATTGCCCAAAAGAATCTTTGGTCCACAAGGTCGAATCCACTGGCCCTCACCCAACGTGGCTCTTGCGTCGCCTTTGCCATAACTCAAAGGCTCGCACACACAAAGGCACGACGTTCTTCATGCATAACATAATTTCACGACCTTATTTTGCGCTATGAATTGAATTGGTTTTTTTTTGGAGAATGATAACGTGTCGTCTGCGAGCCAAGGTCGGTATTCGTGATACATTGAGCTAGCTGAAGGCAGTGGTGAAAGAAGTTTGCGAGCCAAGGGTGCAGAGTGTTACTCGATGTTTGCAGCTCACTGTGGTTGCCGAGGAGTCTGGCAAAGGCAGTGGCGGCCAACCAGTTTAGCTCGTACAAAGATGCAGCCTCGGGCCCTGAGGCGACATCCCGGATTCTATCCCGTCTGAGAGGCTCAAATGAACAATCTTGATCATGCACCAGACAGTTCATTCTCGACCGCAGCAGGCACACGACATCATGCGAGCTGGGAATAAGCTTTCCATCGAAAACGTCCTTCATCGGCTCTATTTTGCAAATCACTCCGAGTGAGATTCTTCTCAAAGGCATTGGGCCGAATGCTACTAAATTTAGAGTACGAGCTGCAACGGAGAGACGAACAAAGTTGTGTGTAAAAAGCAGCTGAAGAGAACCGCATGAGATTGTACTGCGTTGATACCTTGACAACGAGGGAGTTGATACAGCTGAAACAACGAAATGAATAGCTGAGCGCTGCGATGAGAGCAGTAGATGCGATTGCTGCGATGAAGAAGTCTGATATCCCTTTACAGCCAAGGGCTTGCTTGAGCAAGTTCGGCGCACTATGACAGAGCCTGGCATAATGTGAAAGTAAGACATGGCTAAGCGTAGTCCGTCTCGAGATTGTCGAGGAACCATTGAACGCGCTGCTCCTTGGTGTAGGGCACGTAATACTCGCCAAGGGACAGTCTTTCAGCGGGCTCAGCATAGTGCACCTTCACCTTCTCATCAGCGCTGGATGCTGGAAGTTTAGCGATCGGATTGGGGCAGGTACTTTCGTTGGTAAAGCGGCGGTAGTACTCGGTACAGTAGCTGTCAAGCTCTGCAAGCGTCTGTTCGCTCAACCTTGTCGTCCCAGCTGGGCGACCGGTATGTCCAAGAATTTCTTGATTATGGGGCGATTTTCCGATCTCTCGGCGAAGCGTTTCCATGATGTCAGAGCGAAATTCCTTCGACGCCTGTGACTCAACAGAAGGAAGAATCTTCCACCGCTGCATACTCTGCTTGCTCAGTGCGTCTGAACTGCTGCCTTTGAGCTCGTCCTCGACGCTCGTAGGCATCGATTCCCAGCATACCTGGAGCATCTTGAAAGAATTGCATCCGTGCGAGTCCAAAATCACTTTTTTGGCCGTGGGATTATCGCCTTGACCTGACTTAACATGGTGATCGTGAGCTGTCGTCGTAAGTTCTTCGAAGAATGGTACCAGGCTTCTTGCAGCTTCTTTCGGGTCAGAAAGATCAAGTTTCCGAGCGTCGAATCGTATGCGTGTGCTTCCCTGCTTGCGCTGATGGTCGTAGGCATCAATCGCGCGAGGATTAGTGGGAACAAGGCTGTACTCCTCCTCCGCAAGGCTGTCCTCTTCCTCCATAGGACTTGAGACGTGTTGGTCTGCTGGTCTCTGAGTATAATCAGGGGGCCCACCGTCCCAGTTCAAACATCCTCGGATGAGACCATCGACGCAGAGGCTACCGCTACGAAGACTTTCAAGCGCGTCTGAAGGCAGTTTGGCCGGTCCATCGTGCTGGTCCAGACAAATGACATGAATCGATGTTAGCCTGTCGCCTGATCCATCGCGAAAAGGCAGCCACAGCCGAGTGTCGCCTCGAAAACGACTATGACCTGAACGCTTCCGGTCTAGATTGATCTCCTTGAGGCAACGTTCCACCTTGCGAAACGGAGCAGCAATCAGCATCTTCTTTGGCTGACAAGCGCGTGACATACCAAATGACAATAGCTCGTTTGATCCAACGGCTATGTAATGCAAGTACGTGAAGTAGTCAAAGAAATCGATCCCAACATATGCGAGCTTCCGATACTGCGTGCTTTGTGTGTCAACAAAGAGGTTCTGTACAAATGATCCAGGACCTCTGACCTCTTCAAAGTCCCATGAAGGCAGAGAGAAAAACTTCTTACGTTTTCCATAAAGCCAATCATTTGCCATATCTAGCAGCTGCCAAAGAGCCTCAAATTGCCTGCCATTGGTGATGATGATGGTCTTCCATCGATCAAGGGCTGTCCATTTACAAACAGCCTTGCAGACGGAAGCGCATGTATGCGCTGTTTTGTAGTCGTTCGAAGCTGCTAATCGAAAGATGCGGTAAAGAAGCTCTGGTGGAAGCTTTGGCTGGCATGATAGCGGGTCTAGCGGCTGGGAAGATGATTTGAGCAGGCAGGCGGGCTTTCCCGATACCTTCTCGGTATACGCTTGATCCTGAGATTTGTCTTGAAGACGCTCGGTTTCGCGCTTTAGCATGTCGATGTTCGTGGGTTCAAGGTCCATGCCCGGGATTTCCGGCTTGGCACTTGCTGGGCTCGGCTCGACATTACACATTTCGATGCCAATTGAGTTGGGTTAAATGGCAAGTGGCTGCTCAAGAGGGCTGAACTCAGGTGAGTCTCTGGATCTGAAGCAGCAAAAGATGGGATTGAGAACGGCGCCGGTCAAAAACACGGCTCGGGCAAAGTGGGTGCTTGATGGTTGAAGAGATGAAGGCGATAAAGGAAGTCGAGCGCAACGACGCGTCACGAAAGTAAGTACTGTACTTTAGATGTCACCCACCAAAGTAACTTCAAGAAGGGAGATAAAACTTTCTCGTCCCACCGTTTCTATTTTGCACATGACGCTCAACACCTTCCTGTTGTCACATTCGTCAAGAATCGAGAACCTTCTATGGCTGTGTGGGGCAGTCAAGCTCCAGATGGCCGAATGATGAGCGCATTTCGGGGACGGCCATGGCTACAAGAATGCCGATGTATGCAGTCACAGTTTTGCGGTTTCCGTCTATCGATCTTGCTGCCATGTAGCAACATTCTATCTGCTAGACGACACTTTTTATTTTGAAAAAATCAGGATGACGTATCGTTCTCGACTCTTAGCCTTCTTCCTGATCTCCTTCGCCATAGCTCTACAAGTTGCCAGCATGACAGAGCCGCCCACGCCACACAGACGTCTGGCGCATACAGAGTCATCGATGCAATCCAACGTGCGCTCTCCGGGCTTGGATCTCTCTGATGAGAATATCATCTTTCAGTCTCGGCGAGGACGTGAGGATGACCAACTTATCCGTCTGAGCACCCAGCTGCACACCACTTTAAGCTTTCACAATGCCAAGGTCGAGCTGCTACATCTTCGTCGTTTCGATTTGCACGTCTTCAAAAAACAATTGCAAGAAGTTGGTTCATCGGCCAAACTCTTGTTGAATTTAGGCACGGTGTGGCTCGAAGAGAAACAGCATCTGCGAGGAATGCTACTCGCCGTTGCTCTTCCCCAGCTGCAGGCAAAAGAGGAAACCGGGGAAAGGATATTCGCTGTCTTCTCGGGACATCTCCGGATGGACAACCTCAAGGTAAGGACGCTGATTTTGCTGCGAGGCTATGCACGCGTTGCCAATGTTGGGAACTTTGAGCATGCTTTGCAACGTGCTGCAATTAGCAAGTCCACTCGACCGATGGCAGGTGACATTCTTTCGTTTGACGAAGTCCTCAGCGAGATCAAGCACCACCCGGTGTGAGGGGATGCTTGAGGGGAGCAAGCCCAAGTCGAGGCTAGCTCTGCTGCCCTTGTATCGTGACCTTCCAGTAGAGCCCACTTTCTGATTCTCACTCCATCGCTCGCTTGGCGTGGGTTCTCTCTCACGACTCTCGAGCTTCCAGACAGAGAGTATCATAACACACTTCATTACTAGGTTCTCATGAACAAGCTCTTTGCACAGATGACCTCGACGCCACCGCATGAAATTTTCGACCGGCTCGGAGAAGCTAACCTTTTTATACCGAGTCTTTGATGAAGAGACAAATTGCGAGGACCCCCGTCAAAGCCGTCCGGTCCTTAACGGCATCTCTCGCCACGATGAAAGATTGCAGCTCTCTCCTCTCGCTATTCGCGACGATTTCAGCTTTGTATTCGGTCGCAGCGTCAGCGACATGATCGCTCACGAGTCACTTCATGACACCTTTCCAGATAGAATTCAGTACACTCGATCGCTGGGCTTACCTTTTACGCCTCGAAAGAAATCTCACTGATTGAGTCGGCTTGCGAGATCCGTACATTCGCTTGCTGAACAACCGTTCTCCTGTGAGCTTTCGGCAACTCGAGACGGATCTCAGATCCGATGCATCAGAGCGACGTCTCCTCCACCTAGGACCCACCGAGGACGGCTCGCCTGGCTTTGCATTAGCGACCATTGTGAATTCACATCCTTTCGAAGAGCCGCATCAACGCATATTTGTTCTGCTCACCGTTCACCCACCTTCGTCCGATGCAAGAGAGCTTGACAACTTCCCTTGGATATCAGTTCGCGGTTTTGCTCTCGTGAAAGACCATGATCGTTACGATATCGAAGCAAGTCTGGCACATCTGCCAACGTCAAGATGCATGCGTAGAGCAGGAGGCCGGCTCTACTCTATCAGTCGGATCTTTGAGGAGCTTCACAGAATACATCCTGTGTAGACCTGCATCGGTCGGCTCTCACAGTCGTCAATGAGCATTATGGTCTGCGGAAATTCTCGTCAGGGATCTGAACCAATCGATGCACTCGGCTGAACAGCGGGAGCGTTGACTTTCTTTCGAGAACATTTCTGTGTTACGCCGATCCGACAATCAAGCATGGTTTTTGGGGTCTCTCGGATTTAGCCGTTTCAACGCGCCACTTGGTACATCATATTTTGGTCCGATGTGGCGTGTGAGTGTTCACCTTGATACCGGACTTTGCCGTGCTTTCCACAGCAAATTCTCCGGACAGCCGGAAGCACATGTTGCTCGTGCGGTCTTGTAAATGGTTGTTGATCACGGAGCCTATCCTGGTGCTTACGCGAGAAGGTGACAGAGGCCAACGGTTGAGACCGCCCTTGTTTGACGCATGAAGCATAAAAGTCAATTTCTGAAATCATACGCCCTGTCATAGTATGTGAGCTGCTCAAGTTTTTTCACCACTCTGCGCGCTTGGACAAGATGACGATCCTACGAATGCTATTTGCGATGGCCCTTCTGGTGCTGTTCATGCTTGACATTACATTGGCAGCATCCCAATCCGGTAAGATGCCGTACTTCATGGCTCCCTTTGTCATGCGTAGCGTCCGCAAGCACCGCAACATCTACAGCATTCACCTCGATCGATTCCTCTACGACGCTATCCAGCTGCGCCAATTTCACGTCAAGACGCTCGACGAGCCACCGATCAGCAATCGCAATCTCGAGTTTGAGCTCAGAGACCACAAGAACAGGCGAACATTCTTATGCCTGGGCCCAGCCGAGGATGACATGCAAGGCCTTGCATTTGCGTTTCCAATTCAAAAGGACAACGAGGACGTCAACGATCGAATCTTTGCCCTACTCACAGCGCATCCACCTGATCACACCATTAAAGATGGTCAAAGTTTTCCCATCATTGCCGTACGGGGATATGCACAGGTCGCCGATTTTGAAGGCAATGACATTGAGGAAATGATGAGGCAAGTGCCGTCTCGACGTCATTCGGTTATCAGCGGAGGTCATGTTGTTTCCATCAACCAGATCTTTCGTGAGCTCAACGTGTTGCATCCTTTCTAAGCTGAGAAGTGACGGCAGTGGTGTGCACAGCTTGATGCTGCGCACCACGCACTGTGAGGTATCGCTATCTGCACACAAATGTTGATGTTGATCGGTCAAACGAGCTTCGCTTTCTATGCAGCAATTTGAATGTGGGCTTCGTGACGTAGAGTGTGGTTCCATCCATGACATGTGACCGACCCGGTGCAGAGAAGTTTTGCCAATATGCACCTACCGAGGAAGGCTGTGGTGTGTACACGCACATTGACATTGGCTCGTTGCATGCCTGCCTTACTCACGGCTCAAATACACAGGTTGGTAAATCGAGCTGCTCAACACACAATCCACGGCTGTGTGCTCCTCGCCGCAGCGAAGAAACGCTTAACGTTAGCTATTGCATGCAATGAAGCTCACTCTGCCCTTGCTTCTCTTCGTTTCCTTGCTAGCAGGCCTCGACTGCCTCCATTGCCATGGCAGTGAGGCTGACGGCGGCAAATCTCACATCATGACCCCCTTCGAGATGTACGAAAGCAACCTCTGGGATCAAGACTACGTCCGTCTTCACATCACATCGGGTATGACTCCGTCCACGTCTAGATTTAGCGCAAGACCCTGTCTCTTTCCGGTACATGTAAGGTGAATTTCGAGTCGACGGAACCGACCGACGCCTTCTTCACCTGAAATATCACGGCAACGGCCATCGTGTCGACTTTACATCACCTTTAGAGCGGCATGGTGACATTCATCCGGTACAGACAGCTACGGTCATGTCTGTCCAGGCTCCAGTTGCTGAGCACGGCTTGCCTGGAGTCTTGCTTCGTAGCTTCGCGTGATTGCACAACATTCCGTACCTACCAAGCAGACTATCGACCTTGGAACGAGGTGCGAACGTCCTCGCTCTTTCGTATTCGGCATGGGAGGTACCTCAACATGTTGCTCAATGGTGAATGCAAAATAGATGGCTTCTTTCTGTTTCAGTAGCTTTCGGTACGTACAGTTTGCTCTTTTCGCAAGTCAGCTTTCGATACGAACATCTTCGAACCTGGTTCTGTGAAAGCTATCGTCTCAACCTTTTGCATCAAACTACTTGAGTTTGCACAGTGGTGCTCGATGAACTTCCTTCTCTTGAGCGCTGACGGTCCAGCCATGCTTTTTGCAGCTTTCGAGCGCGGCTCGAATACCAGACATTCCATTCGAGGCCTGTGACGTCTCTTTCGCCCATTGGGCCTTCTGTAGAATCCCGAAACAGTTTTCGTGAGCTCAAGTTCAATTGTGATTCTCAGCTCGATGATACATACCGAATCTTCGGCGTACTCGCCTGGTCAAGAAAAAGTCTTCGACTGAATACTTGTCTGGCATCGGCATGTCTAAGTTGCGGTAGAAAGAGCAATATTCCCTGTTCAGTGATTGTGGCGACTCTTGTTCATTGTGACCGCAAACGAAAACACACCTGGGTTGTTGTGCATCGCCACTCTCAGGTGAATCATCAATGCGTCTTTGCCTTTCTGGATAGGCGAGCGAGCTTTCCAGATGATCGTGTCCTCCGGGAGAATGAACGCTTGCACCGAGTTGAGGTAAACAAGAAGTATGGCGCTGAAAACAACGACAACGTGTGATGAATGCATTTTGACCAGCAAGTTCAAAATCTCAGGGGCTGAAGGTACTACCAAAGGCTTATATGCACCTATCAAGGAGGAACGATGAATCCGAGAGAGCCAAAATTGCTAGTCAGAGACGCCTGCAACGGTCCGAAGCCATTGTTTACGCCTGATGCACAAACAAGCCTATGGCTGCCAAGCTATTCAGCCCTCAAATTTCCTCATCTGAAATTGGCGCAAGTCGATGCTCAGTCTCATCTCGGCTACATCGGCGATGACCGAGCAGTGAAGGCGGGCATGGCCTGTGCAAGCCACAAAGGTAGACCTGGCACAAGTGTTTCGCTGGTCATGGTCATTCACCGGACTTCGGAGCGACATGGATTGCACATTGCCGATCGTGTATGCAATCGCTCACATGACACGCGGTGACTTCTCAGCTTGACACATCAAAGTTGGATTCACGATCGAAGAAGAGCTGTTCTTGCGGTATGAGCGACGCTCTTGAGAAGTGTTGATTTGTTCAGATGCTTGTGCGGCGTTGTCCAAGCAAATCGGGTCTTTCGATAACATGCTGCAGCAGCGGAGTACAAAAGTCCGATCAGAGACCGCTGCTGCCAGCACCGCCGCTGGAGCCGCCACGGCTCCTCTGACTGGCTTTCCATTCAAGTAACTTTCTACGAGCACGCTGGCTGTACCATTCGTTCCACTGAACACCCATGATATCCTTATCGCGAGCCTCCGGATCTGTAAAACATGTGACGAAGACGTTGCAAGTTAATGCCTCCTTCCGTCTTTGGACCACTGAGAGGATTCGAAGAGAATGTACTCACAATGTTGACGCTGACTGAAAACATGATGGAAGAATTCTTGATACGCCTCTGCATCTGGATACAACTTTTCATGTTCTGCTGTAAACCATAACAGAGAAACGTGCTCCGCAGTCTGATCAGCTCTGTACAGTATCAGGGACTCGGCGAAATCAATAGGTCACAACTTACATCGGGCCAGGTTACCGGAAAAAACCAGCTGCTGAAGTTGCTGCACCGCCCTATTTATATTCATATCCTTGGTCCAGAGGACAACCCTGTCGGGCACGCCGTAAGCACTCGCGAATAGCAATGCAGAGGGGCTGAACAGGAGCGCCGACAGGGCGATTTTGGTCAACTTCATCTTGGGAGAGCTTGACTGATCGATGCCGTACTTCTGCTTTTGTGCAAGCATCCGATCTGTCGATACCGTGGCCCTTATTTATAGACACAACTTTCGGCAGGCAAGGGCATGTTAGCTTTTCGTACAAAGTGCAGAGACGAGGGGCAGGGTCAGCAGTGAGAAATTTTGCTGCAAAGACCGGAATCTTGCAGAACCGCTTTGCTGGCAGTATCAACGAGGTGCCATGTCAGCTGAGGGTCATAAGTCGTTCGACCCATTCTGAGTCTAGCGAAGATTTTGTACCTTACACCGATCTACTCGCCTTTTGTATGCATCAAAGGAGCTTCTCGGTCTCAACCGGCCGCGGCTGAAGGTGGGACCGTCATCCTGGGTTCTTCGTTGGGTGGGCAAGACCCGCCTCATTGTCAATACAGTATCAACAACGGCTGTTGTCCAATCCCATTGCAGCTTGCAGACAAATGAGATGGGGCCCTGTGTACCAGCCTGCGCACATGCAGCACGCTGCTTGTGTACAAAAGTGACTAACGAAGCTCCTTTGTGGCTAAGCTGATGGATGTAAATTGCTTCTTGCCCCGCCAGAGTAGCACATGAAAAGGATCTTTTGCCGCACACTTCAAAGCACACTGAACCTGTCGAGAATGAGAAAAAATTGGATTGCAAAAAACATTGAAATTTATGTTTAAAAAAATGGCTTAAAAAATGTGAGGAAAAAGGAGACAAGAAATTGGCGGTAAAAATTGGCAAATTGGTCAGAAAAATCAGTCAGAAAAATCGCGGCGATATTGGACAGGGTTCCCGGGCCTCTCCCGTGACTTACTTCAAAAACTCGCAGTCGACGATCTTCGTTTCGAGCCTGCTCGCAAGCTGCAACCTTGCCATCGAGGTGACTCTGGTACTACAGCACTGTACAGTAGTGTCACTGAGACTTTAAAGGCAAGATCACAACTACATTATTACGCTAGGAACCATCGAGCAGTGTGCGTTCCCTAAAGGTTTTAGCGCCTGTCAGACACACCGGCACACTTGGGCATTCGATCTCGAATCGACAGATTTTTGAAGGAGATGTCCCCAGCTTAGACGAGATCGCTGTTTATGAATGCTCAATGCTCACGTTTGCTGCGACAAAAGTGCATGTTTTAGCCCCTTGTTGGTAGAACTGTCTCTTAAATCTGTGACTCGGCTAGCTTCATCACCGTCTTGCTGCTTTCGTCTTCCCACGACGATTGATACAGCCTTTCGGTCTGGACAACGGCAGCTGAAGTCCAATCTCGCTGCGTTGCCGCCGGCTTTGACTCTTCGGTAGCAACGCTCTATTTTGCATTCATACTTGATCAAGACGAGAGCAGTCTTTCCATGCTTCTGCTCGACCGATGATATCGCTATGACGCTTTCACAACTCTGTGACCTCAGGATGGGTAGGGTTGTCGCAAGCCCGTCATCACCCTGCACTTACTGCCAATGCTCTTACGGTCCCTGCTACAGGTTGTCTGGCTCCGTTGATCAATCGACAACATGCCACTTGATCGAAGATTATTTTTCCACGCTGAAGGACCAAACACTCACAAACTACAAACGGCTCACTGATCTTCACTGCCACGAGTCATGTACGGCACGGCCATGGATCCCAGTACGAATCAATCGACGAAGTGAATTGACAGCCCAAGCATCAGCTTCGGTTCATAAGGTACTTTACATTTCTTTACTTAGCAGAATGAGGAATAACATGTATAAATAGAGTCTCGGACACAGAACCAACAGCGACTAAGCTCACTCCAACGCTCAAGCACTCTCAGCTATGTTCCACTCTTCTCGATCAACCGTTACCCTTGCAGCCTTCGTCGCCGGTCTGGCGGCACTGATGTGCTTCCAGATGCACTCGGTCTCTGCTGGCGGGGGTTCTTCTAGGGCACGAGGCCCATTCGTAATTCCAGCTACCCCAGATTTCCCAACCGAGCTGCAAGTGCGTGTGCCGCAGGGACCCGTTCTTTCCTCGCACTATGTGACTTTGACTAATGGCCTTCACAGGATGGGATACGCTCAAGCTGCCGCCACCGCTCATCCCATCAAGCAACGCGACCTTGAGAAGGTCGCACGACTGGTCAGAGCTCAAATGGCAAGGCCCGGTGACCCGAAGCAGTTTATACCTCTCCTATTTCAGAGTCCAATGAGTGTGCACGCTATGCCCTTAACTCCACCTGCGGTTGGAAGCTACGGCAGCAAGATCGGACCTATTGCAGGTAGCGTTCAAAAAGCTGCTATTATATCTGTGATTCACAGTCCGAGTGGTGTACCTACGTTCCAACTTCAGGGTGTGGCCAAGATCAATCCAGCCAGCGGCTTACACACCTCTCTGCCCACCATTGAGGGTGCCGCCAACAGTTTCAGGCAAATTGCCTCTTTCCGATAGCGATTCGACCGATGCAGTCCCAATCGGTTGCATGCTTGTCGATCGCGCATTTTCTCTTTCCATCTTGTCCTTGTCCTTGTCCGCACCTCAATCTCATCCTTGTTCTACTTTCGTCCTAGAATGCTTCATTGCAGAGCATGCTGGCTTGTGTAATGCGTGTCATCTCACCTTAAATACTGGGTAAAGCTCTAGCTGCTGTTCTTGAAAATTTCAGCCCACGACCCAGGGTGCCACACCAGAAGACACGGTTCCTTTTTCCGGTCAGCTTCGAAAGCAATATGTAAAAAAAAAAGGAAGACCAGCTCGTCATTGTCTAGTTTTCAAGCAAGCATGTGCTGTAGTGGGCGGTGAGCATTGGTCTGCGACCTGACTAAAAGATTCAAGCAAGCTACGCAATCACTACAGAGCTCGATGCAGGGAACAATGAGCCCTCGGGCTTCGTTCGGTTGTTGCCTAGGAGCCAAAGGTGCAACCCACGAGATTGGTACACCTTGTTGCCAGATGATATCTTGCAATTGACAACATGCTTTGGTAGTGCCGACGTAGCGCTGTTAGTATCATCCACGGTCTCGCTGTGCTGCCCACTTCTATTGACAAGACTGAACATCGGTGGGACTGGCAATCGTTTGCGACACTCCTGCTAGCTCAACAGCGGAACACTTCCTGTAGAAGCTGCGAGTTGCCCTTGCATCTGATCCTCACTGTAGGGAACAGATGTATATAAATAAGGTGGCGAAACAGGAACCAAAGATTTGGTGACACTCGCCACGGTCTTCCTCCTGCTTTTCAACTCCACCTCTTCGAGCAAAGACACTTTAATTCTTTCTCTACCTTGTGGCGATTGCACGATGAGGGCTCACTTCTTCGTCTTCTCCTTTTGGGTGGTGATGGCGCACTTCCTCAGCGCCGTCGCTGGTGAAATCCGATAATCACAACTATTAAACCTTATTTCTAAGTTTTCAAAATTGCTCTGGGCACAAATTGACCCA
>JAXQGJ010000458.1:0-15336 GCA_037039655.1 Pseudozyma sp. M118-08B | reverse complement strand
TATGTACCGACTTTGAGCATGCGAAGGGCGAAGAAATCGACGTTCGAGGCTTCTGAGGCGTGGGATAGCGAACAAGGCGAGAGCAAGGAAGAGGAGAGCTTGTACAGCAGTCATATGCAGACCAATTCCTGACGACAAAAGAAAAACTTTCCCTGGTCCCACCAAAAAGCGTTGCATGTGCATGATGTACGAGGCTGTTCCGCTTGAACCAAGATTGAACAAAGACCAAGACACCAGGTGGGTTGTACTTAGAGACCGGTATCGGTTTGAATGCTGAGGCTTCATCTAGGAGAGGACACGGCAACATCATAGGTGGGAGTGCAGATTCCCAAGCCGATTATTTGCAACATTCTGAAGTTCGAGTCGGTGCAGCTGCATGTGACCTTTGTTTCCGCGTCAAAGAAACTTACCTGTCAAACGTGATTTGATCGCTGCGAGATAGGGAGAGGGAGTCAAGGGTGGTTGGTACAGTATTGCGGTTGAGATGAAGCTGGATTGTAGGGTGCAGACACAGGAGAGGAACGGATATGCAAGCGGGGGAAGGAAACTAACCGGACGTCGCTTCGGATCGGTCTTGGGTTTTATCTAATCTGTCCGAGCAGGCTTTTGCAACTTCCGCGTTGTATGACAGGCTTGACTCTAGCAAAGTATCTCAAGGGCTTGCTGAGCGTGCCTGTAGTCCCTTCGACTGCGATCTTTCAGGCAGGAGACTACTATGCATGCGAGAAAGGATTGAAGTGGTGAGATGGGATTCGAGCACTAAGATTGGCCGGCAGATTCGGCAAACAGAAGAAACAATTGCAGCTTAGGCGACATATTGGCGGCATGTGACTACAGAACCGTGCACGTCGTGGGTTGATGAAGGTGGCAATTTGCATCTCAGGATTGAGAGGAGAGCCAATAGCTTCATTCTTGCAAAGAGACGCTCTGATCCCTTTTCTTTCACTTTAGCTTCGATCGAGGCGGTCGCGTTCTTGTTTGCGCTCGGAGACATTTGTTGAGGCTGAAGGCTGAACGCCAGAAGCCGGGAAGGAGAGTTCGTGCAGCTGCTGGCGGGCAGAGGGGCTACCGACGGGGCTGATGATTCGAGCGAAGGATACACTTGTTTGGTTTTCTATTTTGGCAGTGAACGATCGTCTCTTGCACTATTTGGTGGGACGTGTCTCAGGCCTGGATCGCTATACATCGCAACGTTGGATACCAAGAGGTATCGGCTACGAACCTGCGGAAAATGTGGCATTATCCGAGATGATTCCCCCGCCAAGATGGTGCAGCTTGCAGCTTGCAGCTTGCAGCTTGCCACATTCATGATGGAGTGCAGCTTCATGCCGGAAGAACAATCGATGATTGGCAGACATCTCACAAAAGTGGCGCTTAGAAAGCGCGATAGCCGCCTCTCACGGCCCAGCTGGAGAGGAGCATAGCCGCCATCCCGGTAGAATTCTGGCTAAAACAATGGTGGTGAGGATCGAGATGGTATCGCTCAGCTTGACAGTGTCAATGTGAGTGACTCACATTAGCCGAGAAGGCCTCGAGACAATCAGGGGCGATCCAATGTCAGAATTGCGCTGAATGTACAAAGGAGTGAGGAGGACGGTTCTCGTCTCAAGACGGTCTTGGCTTCGGCTACGAACCCGGCAGCAGCGGGAAGATTCGCTCTGGCTTGGTGTCGCTGTGATTGACCGCCGGTCGGAGAATACTGGAACAAGCAGTCATGGCCGCACTGCTGCAGAGAGCTTAGCAGCTGACTTTGTCATAAGATCGCCAAGACGGTCGAGCCTCGTGGTTGATGCAGCACGCACCGCTATCGAGAACCGAGTAGTGTGGCAACAGAGGGGTCTGTGCGGTCGGATTCGCCTGTCACAAGACAGGAGTATGCCTCGGATCCTGACAAGTAGCCTGCTTTGATAGCAGCGTAACATCACTCCTCTTACACACATCGGGATGGACTGCTCATTTCGCTCGATCCCGGAGGAAGCCGCTGATACGGCAAGAACCCGACGCTTGCGGCATCGATATGAAGGTCTGATCCCATTCGCGATGGGGGAAGGAGCGAGCGCCGATCATGAAAAAAGCAAGTGGACCTCTCATTCGATCATGGAGAAGATTGGACCCTGTGTTTGGAGAGGTGCAAGATCCTCGACGGTCAAAGCTGTCACCTTGAGGATTCGAGCACGTTCCTCCGATTGGTGTCGATGTTCCGATCACCTCGGCCAGAGAAGAGGACTGGACAGATGAGGGTTCGAACATGTGACAGCTGATTTGTTACACCTTTGACAGGCAGAGGCAAGAGCGAACGAAGGTCGATTCTGACAGCAAAAAGATCGCCGGTGTCTGTCTGCAGCCAACGCGTGGGGGCAAGCTTAAAGGATTAGAATCGCCTTATTAGGCTTGAGACCGGTCCGCACTCTCCGCCGAGCTCAAGTTGAGAACTTTGACAAATTTGGCCGGTGCTTTCGAGCAGACGTTGGACGATCATGAGCCTTACCACGTCGTACAGATGGAGCCAGGAGTCGGACCGACGGCGGACAGAGGAAGCAACGTCCCCTTGTGGATCTCGGCTTACAACAAAGCCTACGTGATTTTGTTACCCACGCCCACTATGTTTTGAATGAGATCGCCGTCACTTTATACACCTTGTCGTGATTCGTGTTGATGTATGTTTCATACTCAAGCCACCGATGTCAAAATGAGCTCAAAGCATTGTCAAGGGCATTGTGTATGAGCTACTACAGCGGCTGGTATCAGATTAAGCAGGAGGCAAGAGCATGGAATCGCGATTGAGAATCAATCGGGGATAAGATTGAAGACCCACTTGCGGTCATCTCAACTCAAGCTGTCCAAAGTGTTGAGTCGCTTGCAGCTGACGCTGACGGCTCTGCAGCTGCTGACAGGCAATGCCTTTGAGCCAAGCCTTCGCTCCCTGGAGCCCGATTTGTTTGGTCGGATTTCAAGCCGAAAGAAAAAGTGGAGGAAAAAAGATGCAGACATGCGCACTTTTCAGGCTTGCATGCAGCGAGATCAAGGAGCGATCCTTATCAATCGATAGATAGAGCTTCTGTCGACCACAGAAGCAGACGGCTTTCTACCGTTGCCTGTCCACCCGATCAGAATGCCGAACTTGACACGGCTTGCCGCCTGCCCAAGTCGAGATATCTGCAGACATATCTCCTTTCTCGTCCCGCTGTCGCTCTTGGGATTTCGCGTTGGCAATCCGTTCTGACACCAATAAAGGCCTTCCAATCAGCGCTATGTGCTAGTACATCATGTGAGACGAAAGACCAGCAAAGTTGCAAAAGTGGTGAGCGCAAGGGCTGGCAATGTTGACCTTTGCTTAGATGGCAAAGGAAAAGCCGAGGCAAAAGAACCAGAAGAAAGACGCGATTATCTCTTTGAGCGGTGACGACAACTCGCTGATCTGATCCAGTCTGCATCAGATTTGGAAAGTGCAACGTCACAGCTAGAGAGAGCGAGGAGAGTGTTGGAAATTGGAATTTTCGAAATGGGAATTCACGTCCGTGCTCACTGCCACTTTGCAGTGATGAAAAATGCATGGCCGAAGCTGCTGCTTGTATTTCCAAACAGCGTCAGCACCGGTCTTAAGCCGGTTCACGGACGGACAAGCCGATCCACAACTCACCCAATGCTGTGAAGTGCTGTTCAGTGTGAGTGTGGCGAGAAGAAAACATCTTGCGCTGCCAGCCTTGCTCGGTGCGAATGTATTTTGCCGTACTGCAGAATCACATAGATTGAGTATAATGAGTGGAATGGCAGAGTGCGAGTGTGACTATTATTGACAAATGGGCAGCGGATAGACTTTCGCAAATCTTCCTGACTGAGTCTGAGCCCGGTGAGTTGCGAGTGCGTGAATCTGCGAACAATCTGTAGTCACAAAAGTAGTCACGCCGCTCAGTTGGCCTCGCTTGGGCCCCACTTTGGCACTCATACTTTGGCTACGCCTCCACTGTGTCTGCTGCTCGCCTCCCACACAGTCTTCCCGCTTAGGAGTTGATATCGCGGCTTTCCATTCTTCGCTCTACACAACCATCCCTTTGTGACCATCGCAACATCGGACACGAATCGCAACAATTCTTGTCATCCATTGCTCTATCCCGAACACATCTATTGCAGGACGGACCAAAACAAACGCACGATCTCAATCGGAGCCTCGCAGCAGTCGTACCACTTCCAAAACTTCCACACAGTACGGCCAGGTTTCGTGAAACCATCATTCGAGCAATAATGCCCTCGTCCGCCCCCGCTTTCGACAATGACACCATCGTCGTAGGTGAGTGATGATCCCAACGCAGCCATCGCAATCCTTGCCATGTCTGTCCGCTGTTCTAGCTGTCAAATATTAAATGTTCTGCCAGCTGACTTTCTCTATCTGCCTTCATTCTGATCGTGTAACGCATCCTTCGTAGTCCTCGGTGCTTCGGGAGATCTTGCAAAGAAGAAGGTAAGCCCTAGCCACTCCTAGTACCCACGAATACATGCTCTCGTGGATTGAAGCTGACGTCGCACCTCTCTCCCTCTGATAAACCATCGCTTCGTTAATCGCAGACCTTCCCCGCCCTCTTCAACCTCTTCCGCTTGGGTTTGCTTCCCAAGACCACACACATTGTCGGCTATGCACGAACAAAGATGGAAAGGAAAGACTTTGAGGAAAAGGTCACCGGCCACCTCAAGAATGTCGATGATGACCAGGGCAAACAAGACGTCAAGAACTTCCTCGACATCTGCCGCTACATCTCGGGCCAATACGACCAAGATGAGTCCTTCCAAAACTTGACCAAGGAAATGGAGAAGATCGAGGGTGAGATGAAGCACGAGCACCCCAGCCGTCTTTTCTACATGGCACTGCCCCCCAACGTCTTCACTGTCGTCGCAAAGGGTCTCAAGAAGAACTGCTACTCCGAAAAGGGCCACAACCGTATCGTCATCGAGAAGCCTTTCGGAAAGGATCTTGAAAGCAGCCGAGAGATGATGAACGCCCTCAAGGATCTCTGGAAGGAGGAGGAGACTTTCCGTATCGACCACTACCTCGGAAAGGAGATGGTCAAGAACCTATTGATCATGCGTTTCGGTAACCCCCTCATCGACGCCGCCCTCAACAACAAGCTCGTCGACAATGTACAGATCACCTTCAAGGAGCCTTTCGGTACCGAGGGTCGAGGTGGCTACTTTGACGAATTCGGCATCATCCGTGATATTCAGCAGAACCACTTGTCTCAGGTCTTGTCCTTGTTGGCCATGGAGCGACCCAAGTCTTTCTCGTCAGAAGACATTCGTGATGAGAAGGTCAAGGTGCTCAAGTCCGTCCCTGCTATTGAGGAGAAGGATGTTCTTATTGGTCAGTACACCGCGGCCAACGGCAAGCCAGGCTACAAGGATGACGAGACTGTTCCCAAGGACAGCAACTGCCCCACTTTCGCCGCATTGGCGCTGTTCGTCAACAACGAGCGATGGAAGGGTGTTCCCTTCATTCTCAAGGCGGGTAAGGCTCTTGACGAGGCCAAGGTGGTCATTCGCATCCAGTTCAAGGACACACCACAAGGTCTCTTTGAGAAGATTCCTCGCAACGAGCTTGTCATCCGCATCCAGCCCGATGAGGCAGTCTACCTCAAGATGAACGCCAAGAAGCCCGGTCTCGAACTCTCTGCTCTGCCCACCGACCTCGACCTTACCTACAAGGAGCGATTCTCTGAAGTCCGCATCCCTGAAGCCTACGAGGCCCTCATCCTCGATGCCCTTAACGGTGATCACTCTAACTTTGTTCGTGACGATGAACTCGATGTATCTTGGAAGATCTTCACCCCATTGTTGCACGCTATCGATGCTGGAAAGATCAAGAACGAGCCTTACGAGTACGGCAGCAGAGGTCCTGCTTCGCTCAACAAGTTCATCGAGCGATACGGATACGTCCGAACCAACGACTCGTACGATTGGCCCAAGACCAACCTCAAGAAGGTTCAGGGCAAGATGTAAGAAGCCCTTTGCCGCCAGTAAAACCTCTTCGGATTGCGGAGCATGTTGGAACCTCATCTCGAACAAGGAGCACCTGACCATGTTCTTTTCACGCTTTATCCTCTATAACACCACTTTTCGCAAGTCGTAATGTAATTTGTTTCAGATCTAGTCTCGAGGATGTGCCGGAGGCTGCTCTAGCCAACTCTAGCTCGGCTCAGTCTTGTGTCTTCGTCTCAAGGTCACAGCATTAGCAATAAGGTCTTCAATGGCGTGAGGAGTCACTGTCCTTTGTTACTTTTTTCCTCGGGGTGAGCTGAGCTTTTGAAGCAGAGAGGAAGAATGGGGGTAAGCGTAGGTTTTGGCAAGAGGTATTGTTAGGAAGAATTTTGAGCAACGTATATGAGTGTCATTAGGCGTACAAGCATATTGCTTGAACGATTGAGTTTTTGTTTCTTTCTTTGCCAAAAATGGCGAGCCAAAGCATGGCAGGAAGTGTATTTGGCAGCCTCTTAACACACTTCCCTTTAGGTCACACTTATGTGTCTGAACTCTGCGCGGTCAAGAGAATGTAGCAATAGGATCAAACCAGAACAAAATCAACGGACTAAGATTTTTACGATTGTGTTATCGATACTAAATGCGATTGTTGCGTAGATGCCTTTTCAATGATACATATCTTGACGTCGCAAACGACTCTCAATGACAGCAAACACTTCTCCAGCGCAAAGGGTACCGCTAGCCATTCGTAACAGTGCCAGGTGCAGTCCTCTCTCCCGTCCTCTCGACCGTTTCTCTTTCCGCCGTTGTAGTCGCTGTCCTAGTCGCACTTGCACTTGCCTCTGCTTCCCTCCTCTCCCGTTTCGCTCTACGACTCTCGTACTCGTGCCATTCTCCCTCTAACTCCGACAGAACCCCTTTTGGCAATTCTGGCTTTGGTTCCGTTTCTGGATCGCAATAGGGCGAAGCGAGTGCTTGTTTAGCAGACCACCTTTTGCGCGGATTATACGTGAGCAATCCTCTCGCTAAGTCAATTGCTGCTGGGGGTAGGTAGCGCGAGAAATTGTACTGGATGCAGTCTTTCTTTTCCTGCCCCTTTAAATCCTCTGAGGTAGCAGAGGGACGGGGAGAAGAAGGGGCAGGAGGTTTGACCATTTCCCACCAACCCAGTTCGCCAACTTCAGGCCAATCCTCCTTGTTAACCGGTCCAAGAATATCTGTTATCGCCGTAACCTGACCGATTTCCGTCTCACTCTGAAAAACCGGTTTCTTAACAAAAAGCTCCAAAAAAATACATCCTGCCCCCCACATATCCACCTCACTCCCATACTGCGTTGCTCCAAACAACAACTCCGGTGGACGATACCACAACGTCACCACCCGATTGGTGTAATCTCCCAACCGACGTTTTGCGTAGTTCCTTGCCAACCCAAAATCTGCAAGTTTCAACAACCCCCGATTGTTCAAGAGAATATTAGACCCTTTGAGATCACGATGAAGCACCGCTTTCCGATGAAGATAGTCGAGGCCGGAGAAGAGTTGCGTTGCAAGACTTTTGAGGTTACCGGCGGAAAAATGGATGTTGGGGTGGGCAAGAATGCCGTTCAAGTCGTGTTCCATGTATTCGAAGATCATGTAGATCGAGTTGCGGGTGACCATCATTTCGTGTAATCGGATGATGTTTTCGTGACGGAGCGATTGAAGCAGTTTGATTTCACGAAGCGCGGTGACGGGAAAGCCGTCCTTTTCGCTATCCATGCGGATCTTTTTCAGAGCGACAAGGCAAGACGTGCGCTCGGAAAGGGCTTTGAAGACTTGACCATACGTTCCTTCGCCTACTTGGTGGATGGTTGTGTAGGCTTCGCCGGGGAGGGCTCGGGGTGGCTCGATGACGGCGGGAGGCGGCGAAGGAGAACGGGGCTTGGACGCAACCACATCTGTGTCTTCGGCTGCAGCTTGGTGACGGCCGTTGCGGTTGGCCCCAGAGCGTTCGTTGGTAGAGTTTCGCTCAGGTCTGGAGCCAGGCCGGACGGTTTGCCAACCTCCACCACGGACACTCCGCAGGTTGTTGGCATCATTCTCCTGCTGTTGTCTCGATCGAGGCCCCGTCGGCGGTTGTGCACCATCAGAGCTTGTATTCACTGCAGATTTGCGTGAGAGCACATGGCCACGGTCCCCGCCATCGTCTGCTGCTCCGCGGTGGAACAAACGAGGCGGGGTCCGAGGTCGCCGGCGACCATCATCTTCAGCGGCGGCTTGGTCCCTGCGCGGAGCTCGAGGACTCTCATCATCATGATTGTTGCCGTTGTCGATCCTCCAACGGGCAGGACGGTTTCGCTCGCTTTCTCTATCTCTCGTTGGTCGTTGCAGAGGCTCGCGATCACGGTCACGGATTCGATCTTGACGACGTGAGCGCGTCGAGGCGTCGGATCTTGCAGGTGAAGGCGACCGGACTCGCGAAGACCGTTGATCGCGATCGTCAAGATTTGCTCTCGAACCCCACCTTGCTGCTGTGCGTGGTGCTGAAGACATGTTGCGGTCATCTCGGGCGTCAGCGTCTGCTCCCCGCGATGACGGCGGAGGTGATCTTCGACGACCATACCTGTCATCATCGCGGTTGCGACTCGAACGGGGTCCACTAGCAGATGCTGGACTCGGCGAACGTTGCGAGAAGCGAGATCGTTCCGGCCGCGATGTGCGGCTGTCACGAAAGCGCGATTCCTGTTCGTCACGGTATCGGGGGCGGTCATTCACAGGCGAGCCAGAGCGGTTGCGATGCCGTCTAGACTCTGGCTCACGCTTGCGTGGTGAAGTCGGTGTATCGTCTGCCCTCCTACGGTAGGTTGAATCATTGCTGCTGCTATTCACGTCGTCCACCCTACGACCGTCATCGTCATACCTTCCTCTTGGAGCGAGTTTTGCAGCACCACGCCTCGGCGGTGCGTCAGAAGCTTCAGCGCCGTCCAGCCTCGACCGCAACGAAGAACCTTCTGGACGAGACCTACTGCCAGAGCCATTAGTGGCATCATCATTGCGGCGAGCGATTCGGTCAAAGAGGTCCGGACTGCGAGCTCTTCTTTCCCTTGCATCACTGTCTCTTCCTGATGCTGGTGGAGAAGAGCCACGCTGGTTGGAAGCAGCAATCCCACGAATCGTCAAGGCTGGCATGGCGGCTTCACGAGGTGCTTCGGTTCGGCGAGATGCTGAGTCGTCATCTCCTCTTGCTGGACGGCGATCAGACCTCTCATCGAGTCGACGAGTTTTGTTGGGAAAGTCGGAGCGGTCTCGATCATTGTCTCTGTCTCTGCCCGGTGAATACCTAGCTCGGTGCTGCTGCGATGCTGATCTTGAGGATTCGCCGGGTCTGTCCGTAGTATCATTTGCTGAGTTTCGATCTCGGTCTCGGTCACGGTCGGCGTCCTCCGTACGCCGGCGTTGCCATCGATCCAATGGCATCTTCCGGGTCGTTTTTTGGAGCGGAAAGGAAGCAGCACTGGACTGTACTTCTACCGTATCTCCTTTCGTGATGGGGATAAAGAAGGTCGGTGAGCCAGTGGGATCGGAGGGTTAACTAGGGTCTTTCAGAATTTGACGGTTGCATGGAGAGAAATTCCGACGGTGCCTCGTTTGGGCGGAAGACGCGATTTCTCCACACTCTTCCAACATTTGCACTTCCTCACATGATGGTCTTGCCTTGTTTCATACGAAGCACTTCGGTCAGCTCAGCCCTCTCTCGTAGCAGATGCTTTGCACACCAGAGTAACGCGCAGTATACAATACTACCTAGACGTCCACTAACTCATTGCAAAGAGCTCCATGACGGCCACAATCAAGCTTCGGTTTCTGAGCGGAACCGTTGCGGGCAAGTACGTCAGTGCGACACCGCCTACAAAAGTCTCCATGCTCGGAGGTTCAGGAACTCCGCACATACTCATACTTTTCATACTCACATGTCAACGACACACATGGCAGCGGCACACTCGATCCGATCTGCTAAAGTATATGATTTGCCTATCTAACAAACGAACAAGGTCAATGAAAACAGGACATGATTGCTAACGGTTCCCATCAACTCCACTTAACGGTCAACCTCACCGAACACCAAGTCGAGGGTACCGATGATAGCGACCATATCAGGAATGTAGTGGTGACGAGCCATGAAGTCAGCGCCTGCCAAATGAGCGAATCCAGGAGCCCTAATCTTGCACCTGTAAGGTCTGTTGGTACCGTCGGAAACCAAGTAGACACCCATCTCACCCTTTGGAGCTTCAATGGCCGAGTAAGTCTCACCGGGTGGGACGGCGTAACCTTCCGAGAAGAGCTTGAAGTGGTGGATGAGGGATTCCATGCTTTCCTTCATGTTGGCACGGGGAGGCGGTACGAGTTTGTGGTCGTCGACCTTGATTTGGCCTGCAGGCATCTTGTTGAGGCACTGCTCGATGATGCGAAGCGATTGACGGAATTCTTCGATACGGCATAGGTATCGGTCGTAGCAATCACCGTTCTTGCCGACAGGGACGTCGAATTCAACCTGGTCGTAAGCGTCGTAAGGTGCGACCTTGCGGATATCCCATGGAATACCGGAACCACGAAGCATGACACCGGAGAAACCGTAGTCGAGAGCCTCCTGTGCAGTGACCTTGCCGATACCAATGGTACGTCCCTTCCAGATACGGTTACCGGTGACGACCTCCTCGATCTCGTCCACGCGCGAACCGAATTGTGTAGCCCATGCGTAGATGTCGTCCAACAAACCAGGGGGCAAATCGTAGGCAACTCCTCCAGGTCGAATGTAGGCGGCGTGAAGACGAGCACCGGAAACACGCTCGTAGAACTCCATCAACTTCTCTCGCTCTTCGAAAGCCCACAAGAATGGGGTCAATCCTCCAACATCCATGACGTGCGAAAGCACAGCCATGCAGTGGTTCAAGATACGGGTGATCTCACCAAACATGGTTCGGATCCACTTGGCACGCTCAGGGACTTCAATGTTGAGAAGCTTCTCGACGGCGCGCGAGTAGCAAAGCTCGTTGGTCATCATGGAAACGTAGTCGAGTCGGTCGAAGTAGGGCAAAGCCTGGGTGTAGGTCTTGTACTCGATGAGCTTTTCGGTTCCTCGGTGCAAGAGACCGACGTGGGGCTGTTGGAAGTTTTAGAGGGCAAAAAGAAAGTCATGAACAAGTCAGTGTGATTGTCCATTCAGAGGTTGCTGTCTGCTGTGTTACTGCGCATGAGAACTCACGTCAGTTCGAAGAATCTCCTCTCCGTTGAGCTCGAGAATCAAACGCAATACACCGTGGGCGGCAGGGTGCTGGGGACCAAAGTTGACAGTGAAATGACGAAGCGAGCGGTCCTTCCTGGAACCACCTTCCCGCAAGATCTCCTGTGCGCTCTTGTCGTGGAGCTCCTCGACAGTGTAGGCCGAGGTGGCGGGCGAGATGGGGACGGCCTTAGCCTGGGGGCGAGCATCCTGAGCCTCAGTGGCAAGTGAGCGGCGTGCGGTGGTGGAAAGAAGGCGAGACGAGGACGAAGGTGCACTGGAGCGGTACAACTGGGTGGCCGGTCGAACGGCGCGGAAGAGCGAAGGTGCCATGGTGAATGCGGATCCTGTTGATGATATGCAAGAGTGGCGGATGATGAGGTGCAGAACGTGGGTGTGCTAAAGTCGAATGCTAGCGCGGATGCTTTGCAATGACGACCACAAGTGACGATTGAGCAAGCTAGCCAGGCAGGTAGGTAGGTAGGTAGAGAGAATACACCACACCGTAAGAAGGTAGAGAATCGTGGTGAAAGAAAGCAACGATGATATCGAGGATCCTAAGGTGGAGATGGTGACAAAGCGGCGTTGCAGCGACGATATTCTCGCTCACCAAAGCGGAGAGCAGCAGCAGAAGTCAAATTCAAGCGAGAGAGAGAGAGCACCAAAGGACCTTCCGATCATTTCTAATCCACGCGCTCTCTCAGACTATTTCAGACTGACAGACTCTGTAACCTTCAACTGGAAATTCCGAATTGATTGCATCCTGATTTCTAATGGTTCCATGGCAGAGCGCGCCAGATTGGACCTTGGCTAAGCATTCCTATTATTCTCACTCGCGCGAGAATAAAGCTCACACTTCCTCAAGTGGCTCATGGCATGCTACCCAATGACGCTTTCAAAACTTATAACAGACACCAATCACCGAGATATCCAATGTTTGCAGTGAAAACAAGTGTGATGGTTCTAGAATACAGTGTGACCTCGAACCCAAAAGATCTCAGTCAGCAAATTGACCGTCATGATGAGAACATAAGCTGCGATCAGGGACAACCCAATCGGCCTTGTCAACTCAAAATTGTTCATAGGCACCGCGATCAGCGTTCCGATCAAGATCAACAACAACCCCAATCCAGACACCAGCAACGTCGGATTGAAGTCGATCGGATAGATCCCCGAAGTGCCATCCCGACTCCAATGGCCATGTCCATTCGAACCTGAGAGAAGGTATGTACCCGAGATGCCGATGCCGAGTAAGAGATTGAGCATGGGTCCAGCGAAGCATGCGCTGATGGCCATGACTGGATGACCCAGTCTCGCGATGGTAATGTTGGCCACGAGATCGCCGAGTGAGTTTCCAACTGCGAAAACTGTGAGTCCGAGAATGGCGTCCGAGAGACCAACGATGATGCCAACGGTTTGCAAGATCGAAACGACTTCATCGACAATCGACATGATCCACATGACTGAGACTACGAAGCCCATCGAGCAGCGAACCATTGCAACTGTAGACAGGGTTCGTTCCGAGTGTCGTGCCTTACCCGAATCTCTGCGTCGCATCGACCAGAACGATAGTCCAGCGACTACCGCTCCTGCAGCGGCAGCGATAGCTACCTTGGGCCCGAGGTTAGGAGCACCTGACGAGGACACAATCGCCCAAGTCACGAATGTCGGCGCACAAACAGACTGACAGAGAATCAAGAAGCGGCGTATCGAACGACGCATCTCTTGATCCTCAGCTTCTTCCTCCATGCAGCAGTCGTCTTCGCTGTGGTAGCTCAGTGCATACGAGTTGACGCCCTGAGCTCCTTCTCGCTGCGAATCTGCATCCATGGGTAGTGGCGATTGAGTCGCAGGCAAGTGTAGCCTGGCGCGATCCCGACCGCTTCCCAGTGAGAGCGGAGATCCGCCCAGCGAAGGCAAATGTTGCAGCGCCGATGCGATGTCTACATCTCTCCGTGTGTTGGCTTCCCTTTCTTGTCGATCTGCTGGATTCGCACGATCCACTGCACCCCATGACGGCTCATGCTCTTCGTCTCCAGCAGGCGATTCGTGTTCGTCCTCTGCTCGTAGCTGAGTTTCGTCGCCTTCCAGACGGACTGCGCCGACCGACTCAGCCACTTCTGCATCCTTCTCTCTTTCGGCGTTCTCAGCTTCGTCGTCAACAACAGGAAGCGTCAAATTCAGCAGCAGGATAGCTGGACAAGTTGCTACACTCACAGCAGCACCGAGCCACGACTTGGCATGCAAGTGTCGCAATGAAGGGAAGAGCGAGTTCAACGCAACGCGCACCTTCCACGCTACAAGCTGCGGGGCTGATCGATCCGGACGAATGCGCTTCTGACTTGGGAAGCTCTCAAAGCGAGTCTTGCGAGTGGGAGCGCCGGAAGATGCTTGATCTGGCCCTGCTGCTGTAATGCTTGCGCCCTTGCGACGCCCTTCACTCCGTGACGCTTTTGTGTCCCATTGTGGGATCTGCAGTTTGGGCAGCGACTTGCGCAGGCTGGCATCGTGAAGCGGATCCTCTCTTGCATCGTTGTCTAGTGGCAGAGCTGGCGAGATCAGCGGCTCGCACGCATCTCCGGGCAGATGCTCCCTCCACGGGTCGTCGACGTTGCCGGCATCCACACTAGGTCCAGCCGCATTCTGAGAAGCTGCGATCTGCCCACGACTCTCTGGCGAAAGGTCAACGCTGTCCTGAGCTCCAAACGTCTTGCGACGGCCTGAACTCGTCGATGCACTCCTAGCTAGATCCGCTGTGGGTCCGACTCCAGGGCCCAAGCTTAGCACACGATTGTGTCCGACACGATGTCGCTGCTGAGGGCTCCCGTTGGCACGCATCCCGTCTCGAGAGGTGCTTCTCGACAGGAGCGAGTGTGTGTGACGGTGGTGGTGATGCGGCAAGAAGCGTTCGGGATCCCAGCTCTGGAAGATCTCTTGCGAGCGATCGGCAATGGCATCACGCCGTAAGCTCTGCACTACATCGCGGAACTCGATAGCCGACAAAAGCGAGTGTCTGGGCACCAAGTTGGGACGCATACCAAGCTGAGCTTTGATAGCCGCGCGCGAGCCAGTGGATCCGGGCGTATGGACTGATGGCGCACGGCTCGCAGGCCCTGATTCCTCTGGAGTTGCAGCACCGCTGCGAGGCGCACCTCGTTGATTGGCCCAGTCCTCGAAGGGATCAAAGTCAGGGTCGTATTCGGACGGACTGGGAAGGCGCTGCGAGTTGAACATGCTCGGTGGCATGAGCAGATCTTGAGGTGCACTACGTCCAGACCTACCGCTGCTGCGACTAAGGATGGACGTGTTATCTGCCTGGTCATCGTACTCTTCCCTTGCTGCAGCAAGTCTATGTCTTTGCTTGCGCCGACGCTCCTGCCACCAAGAACCGACGATGACGGTGGCTGCGTAAAGGAGGTAGAGGCAGATGAGAGCAATGGTCTCGATCCGTCTCAGCTTGCCGTCGAAGAGGAAAGAGAGTGTCAATGCGACCGCGACGGTGAAGAAGCCAACATCGCGGCAAAAGGGCCACGGCTTAACCTTGAAAGGAGCGATAAGCATCATCGATCCCGAGATGACTGAGACGATAAAGGATGCTGCTCCGATGAGCTCGCCGATAGCCAATGATCCTGAGTCGGACTTCATGGCGCCAAAGGTGGAGAAAACATCTGGAGAGCCATTTCCGAATGCAAGGAACGTGACACCTGCTGTGCTTTCATTGAGACCAAGTCGTGAGGCGATTGTGCTGAGGTTGGGACAGAAGAAGTCGCTCGCTACCACACCGACCCAGCTGAAGAGGAAGAGCATCCAGAGTAGAATCATGATGAGACGTGTGAAGCGAAGTGCCGAGATGCCGGGATTCCAGCGCGGTGCTTTGGATGGAGGTTCCGAGGGTTTGCCCTTCTCGATGTCCTTGCTGTCGACACCGGCACAGTAGTAGAACCGGAGATAGTCAAAGTGACCTGAGGCTTCGCAATAGTTGACCACATGACGGCAAACATGCTTCGGCGACCGTTCGACCGGAATGGGTTGGCAGGCAGGTGCTTTGGGTTCTTCGCCATGATCTTTTGACGGGTTTGTTGGCTCGGGTGTATGTGCTGTTGTTGATG
>JAXQGJ010000457.1:0-15517 GCA_037039655.1 Pseudozyma sp. M118-08B | reverse complement strand
CTACTAACATTTATTATCTATGCATTAACCCTCTGCTTAATATGCCTAATAATATATAATGCTTTCTTGTTATTTAACCCTCCCACCGCCGAGCTCCCATCAGGTATTCTCGCATTCCATATTCACTCGATTCACGGGCTTGAGGTGCCATCGACACAGAAGTCTCTTGGGGGAAACTCGAAGCGATTGTCGCAAAAGGCACGAAATGGAGCCGCACCTACGGATGAAAGCCAAGCTGAAGGCGGCTCTGGTGGCAAATTGCCTTCGTCTTATGTGCAAGTCTTCCTTAATGATGAGGCAATCTTCCGCACAAGAACGAAGTCGCTCAACCCGCGTCCTTACATTAACGCCGGCAGTGAACGTTTCATAGGCGATTGGACAACGGCTCGACTCGATTTTACAGTACGCGATGCACGTATGCGAGAGAGCGATGCAATTCTCGGGTGTGTTGGCTTGCGCTTGGCGGATGTGCTTGTCGACAGCAGCCGTTCAACTGGCTGGTACACGCTCACAGGTGGTCTCGGCTACGGCAAGATCCGTATCACTTTGCTGTTCCGCAGCATCGAGATATCTGTGCCGCGACCGCTGCGTGGGTGGAACGTCGGCATTGTTGAGGTGGCCAGTCTCAAGATCACGGGCGTGCCTCAGACGTTGCTGGAAAAGAAGGCCGTTCATGTGTCGCTGGAGACGGTAGGTGGCAAGATGACCACTGATGAGATCGAACCTTACGATGATTACGAGTCCGGCGTCGGGGCGGACGCAACTGTCACTTACGAGTGGCCCATCAAGGATCCTATCCGTTTACCTGTTCGTCAGAGATACCCAAGCTCGCTGTACATCAGCTTGCGCACCGACTCGCGTATGCCAGGACGACACCATCACCATGCATCGGCATTTTTGCCGCTGAACAGGATCTCGGATGAGATGCGGGTCAAGCGTCGTATTCGACTCTTTGAGACGACAGACTGGGATAAGGCAGAGCAGGATGTCCTGCGCGCTACGAGTGCTCCCGAGATGTTGCAGACAGATAATAACACTTCGCATTCCAAGCTACTTCCGGCGCTCGAAGAGATCTGCCGCAACGGCACAGCGACAATCTCGGATGAGGAGCTCAAAGCTGCTCACCTGCATGCAGTGGGTTGGGTTGAGATCGATTTGATCTTCCATCGAGGTATTGCGCCGGAACACCGTTCTTGCACCGCAGGCGACTCAGAGATGCGATACGCTTTCGACACCTATATGACGCTTCAAGATGCCGGCGAGCGAGCACGACCTCGATCATTGGCAACGGAACAGCTGTGTCAAGCAAGCAAAGCATCGAAGCTGACTGTCGGCACAGCCGCTTCGAACACAGCTGAAGCAGGAACCGACGCTGGCTCCGTCTCTGCACCTCGATCGCACCGCAGAATGTTGTCGAATGACTCCACTCGCGGTCTCACGGATGAGCCAAGTGATGTTGGCGAAGATGCCACCTATGCAGAGGGAGACGCCGATGAAGATTCACTGTATGCAAACTCTCTCACCGAAGCCGAGCTTGATCGTTTAGCCGAAGAAGGTGAAGACTCGGACAGTCCAGAAGGCCGACGAGCTCGTGCAAGAGCTTTGCATCGACATCAACGTGGCGCAGCACAGGTGAAGGGATTCCGAACACTCACATGGATGAAGACCAACGCAGAGGATGGCATGGCCAAAGTGAAACGCCAGTTTGGAAAGCAATCCAAGAGGACGGGTAAGATGGAGTCCGAAGGCATTTCACATTTCTAATCCATCTCTTCTTCGTATCTAGTCGTCACTTGCATCATGCAACGTCTTTTGTCATGATCATCATGACTTTCTGGCACGTATGGCGTGGTTCGGAGCGTGCAGAACCTGTATGCGCCTGATTGTGAAGAAGAAAAGGAGGCCGGACTCTCGGACCGGGTCCGGTGACTTTCTTTTTTTCTTCCTCGCTTGCCAATTTAGAAAATTAATGTTAAGCCGAGTGGTTTCGGTGATTTGCGCCCTTTTGTGCTCTACCAAGCGCAAGCGAGGTGAGGGCCCACCCAAAAACGCGCAAACACCCCGCCTAGGACCAGGCTGTGCTTTTTTAGGCTTTTGGGGTTAGAAAGCCGAGAGCGAAACAGTGAAGGAGAGGGGCGATGACATCGGTTGACTTTTTTGGAAATTCTAGAATTTCTCGCATTTCAGCAGTCAATCGATTAGCGGTAGCAGCAGTTAGCGCTCTGGCCACCCCTTTGGCGGGAAAAAAGAGCCAAGCCAAAAAAGCCCAAGAAGAGGGCGTGTGGGTGTGAGTGACTGAGTGAGTGATTGATATGCACGTCTATCTCATCTCTACCTCTCGTCGGGTTTTGCATCTTCGTCTCTCCACCTGACAACCAACCTACTCTTTTCGTTCATACTTATCCATTGACGCGACGGTTCCACCTCACACCTCGGAGTCGCAGCTACACGAGCACATAAAGATCAACGTTGGAGCTTGCTCGTCACGAGAAAGGTGGCAGCTTTCTTACTCTTTCTGGCGATAAACTTTCTGTCAGACGACACTACGGCCACGAAGGTAACAGACCCATCGCGAGACTCTTGCTCCATCTCTCTTCGCGACGGACTGGACTATCGTTAAGATCGTGAATAGCTTCGTACAGCTTCAAGGATCGACTCGTAGCGCCGTGGCTGGACGGTGATTCTGCAAAAGTCATACAGCAAGGATCCGCTTCCGATATCGCGACTAACTTTACCATCGGCGAACAGGCTTAGCTAGCTTCATTGGCTCTACCCGACTCCAAGTATCAACCTTTGGCTAAACAGCTTTCATCCTTCGGAACCAGCATCACTATCATCACTCTATCGAATCACAGCAACAACAATGCCAGCAACGAAAATCGCGCCCTCCGTCCTTGCCTCGGACCTGGGCAATCTCAACTGCGAATGTCAACGAATGATGGACTCAGGAGCCGATTGGCTCCATATGGACATCATGGATGGTCATTTCGTACCCAACATTGTCATGGGCGCACCTGTAATTGCATCGGTTTACAAAGCGGTCCCTAACATTTTTATGGATTGTCATATGATGGTTTCGGATCCTGGACGATGGGTCAAAGATATTGCGGAAGCGGGTGGAGCTTCGTATACTTTCCATCTGGAAGCGACGGATGATCCTATGGATGTCGTAAGGCAGATCAAAGCGACCAAGATGCGTGCTGCTGTTGCGATCAATCCCGGTACACCGGCCAGCGAAATCAGTGACGAACTGGGCAATGCAGTAGATATGATTCTCGTCATGTCGGTATGGCCAGGAGCAGGAGGACAGAAGTTTATGAAGGAATGCATGCCAAAGGTTGCTGAACTACGCGCTCGATTCCCTGAACTCGACGTCGAAGTCGACGGCGGCGTAGGACCCAAAACCATCGACCGATGCGCCGACGCAGGCGCCAACATCATCGTCGCTGGAACAGCGATATTCAACCACCCCTCCCCCAAAGACGTCATCGCCTTTTTAAGATCGAGATGCGACGAAGCACAAGAACGAATCAAAAAAGAAAGAGAACGCATCGCACGCGGCGAACCCGTCGAACACGAAGTCAAACATTACGAAGACGGTAGAAAGAGCGGTTGGGGAAGTGGAAGTGTTACTCCCATGTCATATCCAAGGGTGTATATGAGCGCTAGTAAGAGGGAGAAGTTGAGAAGGGAGAGTCAGGGCGCTTTGGAGAGAGGTGAGAGACCAACGTTGGGTGCGTTGCAGGGTTTGCAGGGTATGAGCGGGTTGAGTATTACCCCTGCTGTGGAGGGTAAGTAGGCGAAAAGTGGAAAGGAGGAGAAAGGATAGCATGTTCAGTTGCAGGAGATTGTTCAATCGTATCACATTTTGCATTTACACGGTTAGAGGCTCAGAGCTTGTTGCAAGGGGAGCGAGGACTGTGTGATAGAGAGACTGGCGCACGACGGCTGAGACTCAGATTCAGGAAGCATTTTGTGAAACGCACAACGCAGACGTCCACGCGGGGATCGTAGAAGCAAAACAGGACGCTCGTTGCTGCGGCGACTTGCGATGATTGCTAGAGATGCATGGTGCGTGCTCTGACCTTTTGAGTTGTCTCACAAGCGAATTGAGTATGAGGAGGTAGAATTTGCACACGGCTCTTTTGCGACGGCTGAAAATGTCGGTGATACGCTCTGGAAGCTGGCGTAGATGACTATGCCACATTAGTGTCAAGGTTATCGAGGAACCATTTGACGCGTTGCTCCTTTGTGTAGGGCACGTACAGGCCGCCGAGTCGGAGCCGTTCTGCTGGTGGAACGAGGCGCAGTGCCAGCTTCTCGTCGGAAGATACTGGCGGTCCAGTGAGTCCCATCGCCTTCCGACGCTGGCTGGCCAACGTCGAGATCAATCCTTCCATCGAATGGACATAGGACTCAGGTTCGTCATTCAGTGCTTGGACGAAGCGATCGCGGTCGCTTGGAAATCCAGGGTTGTCTCTTAAGAGCGCCTGGTCTTGACGTGTCCAGCCAATAAGACCCCGGAACGCCTCGACCATGTCGGCGCGGAAGTTCTTTGACTGTTGCGACTCGATGCTCGAAGGAATAGTCCAAGTCTGGAGCGAGCGCCTCCTGGTATCATTGGCATCGTTCGATGATTGGTCCCCGATGCTGACTGCTGCTCCCTGTATTCGGCTAGATGACGCAACATTCCTGTGCGAGTTTATGATGTGCGGCGGCGGCGCTCGGGCTTCGTTGTTCTGCGAAGCGGTGTTGGTCCAGATATCGTGTCTCTCAACCGGCCAGTCAGTCTCGTTGATTGAGGATCCTTGGCTGTTGCCATTCACAATTTGTGGATTCGAGATCTCACCAGCAACATCTACGGGGTACGGATCCCAGCAGAGATGGAGCTTCTGGAAACTGTTGCGTCCGAACCGATCTAAGATCGCTTGCTTGTGTGTAGTCTCGCCTCCGTACATATCTATACTGCGACTCGAGTTGGCAAAGTTGCCTGCCCCCCTGGGAGGAGCAGCATGCCGTGGTCCATTATGGGTGAAGCCAGTCGTCGAGCCCGTAGCGTTTCTGCTAGGGCCATTATGCTGTGATCGGTCTGTTTCGTCAGTAGCAGTTGTAAGCTCTGCAAAGAAAGGCCTAAGACGGCTTGCGGTAATCTCGCAAGGGCGAAGGGAGAATTTGCGAGTGTCGTAGCGAAGATGCGTTATCCCTTGTACATTCTCTGTCCAGAAAGCTGATGACAGACGCGTGTACGGGTCGGTGAAAGGATCGTGCTCGCCGATGTTTCGTGATGAGTGTGACGGTGGCTGAAGCGTGCCTCGGCGTTCGGAGACTTCGCTTTCTTCAGGCCAAACGAGTGGTCTTGTTTCCGGTCCTGTTTGCTGCTGCTGAACTTCACTCAACTCGGGAGGCAAACCCGCATTCGTGAATTCTACGTCATTTGTCAGCACACGTAGAAGGGATCTGTTTGCCGAACTTCCTGAATGGAGCCCTGCTAGATCATCAACCGGCATAGGAATGCCGGTGACCGCGCTTTGGGCATTAATAGCAATTACATGGATGGCATTGAGTCTCCTTTTGAAACCGTCCCAAGCTGGTGTCCAAATCCCTTTGTCGTCGCCGTAACAGAGCGGCTCCTTGTCGCCTGGTGTATTGCCGAGATATCCCAAGTAGTCCTTCAAGCAGAATTCGCTGTCGGAAGCTAACAACCACTTTCTGGGCGATACGCGCGGGATCGGCTGAAGGTCTGATACCTCACTGGGTCCGAAAGCGAGGTAGTCGACGTATCGGCATCGTTCAATGAGACCACAAAGGTTGAACGGCGAGGTGCGACCTTCTGCCTGAGCTACCTCGCGCATGCTTTCGTAGCGCTGCGTTATGCTGATTTCGTTATCGTACCACATGTCGTCAGTGTCGATGAAGAGATTTTGAACGAAGTCGCAAGGCTTGAGTGATGGAAGGGACAGGAGCGTATGCTCTTCATCTTGACGGGCGATTTCATCAAGCACATTGGAAAGACTGTCGAGCTGTCGGGCACTTGTTATCACGATCGTCTTCCATCGATCCGGTGCCGTCCAGCGACACACCGCCCTGGACACGAATGCACACGCATGTGCGGTCTTGTAATGGCTCGAAGCTGCTAAGCGTATGATGTGGTGTACAAGCTCGTTGGGTAACTTGCGCATACCGCAGCCGCTTGTGTGCAAGGAAGAGGGCGCCCACGCAGGGTCTTGCAGGATGTCATGCTCAATAAGCGACATCCTTCGCCGCCTTGAAACCCTTGCAGATGTATTACGTTCTACAGGCTGATCCCTTGGTCAGCCGATTGTTGAAGTACGGGGTTTTAGCTGTGATGGATGATCGAAGTGATCATGAGAGCTGCCGATCTGCCGATGTTGTGTGCACGCTCATGATGGTAACGCTGAAAGGAAGCGAGAAGGATAAGGGGAGAAGCCGAAACGGAAATGGCCATGCAGGGTTCAGTCTTGAGTGGAGCACGGCTTCACATTTCACAGGTCAGTGCGAAGGGCTTCGGATTTTTCCGATGCAACTTCTCGAGACAACACAATCACACGTCAAATTCAGGCCAAGGGCAGCATTCCTTTGCGGAAGGGGAACGTCCACGCAAACTGAGTTAAGAGCAGCAAGGCACTTCTTGACTTTGATTCCTAGGAGATTACATTCGATACAGCGCCTTTTGGTAGGAATGATCGAGTGCGGTTGATCGAAGTGGAACCTACATCATGGGGGTTTGGAAGCTTCGTTTGGCTTGATGCGCAAGCTGTCCAGCTGAGCCGCCAGATCGTCTGCTGAAGTGCTCTTCTTGTCGGAAGCTTTTGCGACTACGGATGTTCCGCTGTGTTTGTCTCGTTGAGTCTCTTCTTGATCCCATGCTTCCGACACAGCAGCCGCAACGCCCTGCCTGGCGCTCGGTGGCTGCAGCTTGCGCAATCGAGAGTTGCGCCATGGTTGAGCACTAGCTGTCGGCGCATCCGACTTGCTGGTTGAAGTTCTGAACCGATCCTCTGCTTCCGTCGGCTGCTTTATAGACTGTCTAGGCTCGTTCTGCGCTCGTGACCTTGCGTTTGGTTCGGAACGGAGCGATGCCGTGGGATTCCTGGCAGCACTGGAGCGCCAATCCAGTCGATCAGAGTCGGCCTTTCCGATATTCGAAGACGCTTGTGAGACAGGCGCCCTTGAAGCGGAAAGTGATGAGGAGCTGGACGCTACGGATGCTGTTGCAGCACTGCCTGGAACACCGGCCCGCTTACGAGCTTCTTCGGCTTCTTTCGCTCGCGTTGGTCGATATCGAACCACATCTTCGACAGGTGTGAAGCCGGGTCTTACTTTGCGCTCTTTCCGTATTCTTCATATCAGGAAACGCGTGGAATGGCTGTCAGCGTAGGTTTCTATGAGCTGACGGACAGACAAGATAGCCGTACTACCTCAATCACTGATGATACTTACGATCCGTCCGCTCGCCTTGATTCGGGAATGACTCGTTGCTGTGAATCGGCACGCTCAACAATGCCCGATGTTGTTGCCTTTGGCTCTGTTGATGTGGAAGATACTGTCATCTTGAGCGAGCTGGCTGGCTTGGCGTTCATTGATGCAAGTCGAGGACAGATTGAGACTTTGGAAGAAGACGTTTGCATGCCTACGACTTCATTCCTTTGGACCCTGCATCGCAACCTCATCGTGCCAAGCTCTTGTATCGGGAAGTTCCATAATCGGGCAGGAACGTTGATTTTCGCAGAACGACGTCTTCGTGCAGATCATGCAAGCCCGCATTCACAGCCTAAAGCCGCGCGCCTTCTCCGCGAACGTGCTTCATGCTTCTCCGACCCCGCCTCTCTGTCGGTGAGCCAGAAAAGTGTTGGTCCGGTATGACTGAGCCAGTCCGGGCTGCGACGCACGGCCTATCAGGCAATTGACTCCCGGTGCCTGAAGCGTATATGAGTCCTCCCGGTACTTGAACGAGTATCGCACCCTCATACCTTCAAACAACGTTACAACCAAAGCCAAACCTATCGTCCTTGCTCGCAACGCATCAAAATGAGCACCATCACCGACCGCGCAGCAAACTTCATCTCGAGGAACAACCCTCTCAAGGATCCCAAGTTCGCCCAGGATGCCTCGCGCGCCCTTCACTACAACTATGGCCCAATTTCGATCCTTGCTGCCTTTGCCGGATCGCACTTGATCCTCCAGCACCGTCTTCCCATGCTCTTCTACGGTCTCGACAGCAACATCTACCCTCGTGAAGACATCCAGAAGAACGGCGAGAAGGCTGTCGCTTCCGGCAAGCTCACCCCTGCCCAGCTTCGTCGCCTGAAGCGATGGCAGGCAGCTCACTACAACGCCATTGAGAACCTCCCCATCTTTGTCGGCACCATTCTTTCGCTTCAATTCGCTGGTGCCTCCAACAGGTTGATCAACCGCGTTGCCGGTGTCTACCTCGCTGCCCGTGCAGCCTATGCTGTGCTTTACATTAGCGTCGACGAGTCCGAGCCTTTGGCTGCTCTTCGTACGCTTTCGTGGTGGACCGGCAACATCACTTGCATCTACGGTCTCGTTCAGGCTGCCAAGAAGCTCAACTACGGCGTGGGTGCCGGAACTACTGCTCTCTAAGTAGGTGAATATGTCCTTGCCTGTCTCTCAATAAAGATTTAGAATGCTTTGTATCAATCACAGGAATAAAGAACAGTCATCATCAGGATGCGTCTGGATCGTGCACTCGAGGGATGCGCGGTGCTAGGTCATGGATCTTCCTGACAATGGCACGTTGATTTGAGCATCGAGAATTGAGGCTATATCTATTGTGACTTATCGTGAGCTTTCAGATTGATCGAGACGTTGTCGGAGACGGCTGAGTGAGTTGCTTCTCGTTTTAGCAGTACGAATGTTTTCTGACCAGCCCACTCAGCCGTCTCCGACAACGTCTCGATCAATCTGAAAGCTCACGATAAGTCACAACACATCTCTTGGCATCAACAACGGCTGTCACGTCCTAAATGTGTAGCACCTAGCGTCACACATGAGAGATGCAATATCTCAATTGA
The DNA here is from genome assembly GCA_037039655.1 of Pseudozyma sp. M118-08B. Lineage (NCBI taxonomy): Eukaryota > Fungi > Basidiomycota > Ustilaginomycetes > Ustilaginales > Ustilaginaceae > Pseudozyma > Pseudozyma sp. M118-08B. The sequence goes on along the minus strand of JAXQGJ010000457.1, from coordinate 6,461 downwards.
GGCATTTCGTTATCACTGGGTTCGACCCTACGAGTTCTACTACTTCTACTTGAGAGGAAGCTTCTTCACAGCAGCCTGCGACTTGGCATCGTTCTCCAAGGTAGCGCACCACTTTTGCACCGCAGGGTAAGGCGATAAGTCGATGTTGCCGAAGTAAGCGATCCTGACCCAAGGCCAGAAAGCGAAATCGGCAATGGTGGGGCGGTCAAGCGCGATGAAGCTCGATCCACGCTGTTCCTGCCTCTTGAGCTGATCCTCGAGAACTTGGTAGAGACGAGCGGTCTCGCCTTCGAATCGAGTGTAAGCCGACTTCTGGGGTGCTTCGCCGTAGGTCTGAGTCCAGTAGTGGTGGAGGTAGTTGACGTTTCCCTGAGGACAGTTCCAAACCAAAAAGAAAAAGAAAAAGAAAAAGAAAAGTGGGAAAGCGGAGGCGTCAATATTTCTTTCTTCAACGCGATATTCAATCTTCACGACAACAAGATGAGCAGATTGCCAACGCTATCGCCAACACCACCACCAACACCATCATATCTTCGCTCTGATGTTGAGAACGGAAAGCTAACGCACCTGCGTAGGGCCCAGGCCACTGAGCTGATGTGTAAGCCATTGATTTACGATTCCACGTTCTTCGGGGGTCTTTCCATGGAATCGACCTTCCTTGTCGTGCTTGTCAACGAGGTAAAGCAAGATCGCACCGGACTCCCACACGCTGAAGCCGTCGCTGTCATTGGAGACAAGGCAAGGGACTCGACCGTTAGGGTTGATTTTGAGGAACTTGGCTCCCTTGACACCCTTCTCTGGGTCATCGCCGAAAACGAGGGGAACGACCTCATAGTCGAGGCCGAGGTGCTCCAGGAGCACAGCGGCCTTGAGCGGGTTAGGACCGGGCCCGAGATGCGAATAGAGGGTGTAGGCTGGCATTTTGACGTTGAACTGTGATACTGAAGATGTGGTGGTGAATCAATTGATGTAAAGTGCGAAGACGAGCGTCTTATGTATTCCCGCGACGGTCATGTCGGCCTACCCCCAGGCTCGGGGAAAGTATGGCTAGCATCATCTTTTGGCGGCACGGACCTCTTCTTCAAATGATGCTACTTTTGGCAGGCGAGATGTGTTGTTCTTTGCGAACGGAGAAGCGAACGGACTTAAGCTTCGGCAGCAAGCTCGTGAAGTCCATCGTGCACCATGATCCGCAAGAGAAGAGCGTTCCTTTTGTTCTTGCTTTCCGCCTTTGCATTTCTGGCCGTATCCTTCTCTGTTCAATTCAATGACCTGGTGAAGCAACACTTCACTCTACGTCTATACCAACATTTGGGAGGATTCGCTCTGCCATGGCTTCGCCGGGAGCCTTTTTGTAGGGCAAGACATTCGGCAATCAATGTCGAGCTTTGAAGTTCATTCGCCGAAGTTGATGCAGCCAAAGCTGAACCGTGCGTGCTTGCTTTGCCGCCGGAATAGTCGAGGTCACGTAAGCATATGTCAGGCACAGTATCAAGATGTTACGCCGAACGAAGTCTCATGAAGATCATCAGGTTCATTCCTTTTCGACTTGCTCCATCTTGACAGTCCATCTCAGCATGCTCTATCTGTCATCGCAATCGTATTATGTCTAGCCGCATTCAGTCTAATCGGGTCACAAGGTCTATGCGGCTCGACGACATCAAATCCGAAGGGCGAGAGAGCGACGGCGTCACTGAGCAGCTACAAGCCAGAAGATGTTGTAAACACAATGACAAGCAAGGATGATGACTTTACGCGAGCTCCACACGTCTCGATCTGGCGCTTAGTCACGCGTCATTGAACGACTGCATTCCAGCTTTTCCTCCTGCATCAGGAAGAAACAGTCGCTGCTTTCACTCCCTTCTGATCTTCCAAAAGCCGTCTTTGTGCCGGTGCCGCTGTGGAGTAGAAGATTCAGTGCCCGGTCCGGCGAATAAACATGGCGTCGCTGTTGCTTCGGATTCCGTAACCATGAACGCCAACCCCGTAGCCGAGGCTTCAGATCGGGTTTGCTAAGCACCCTTCATTCAAGGGTCTTGATGTCAAGCGAGCACATCCATCTTGACGTAGTAGACTTTGCTTCGACATGATGAGCTCGTGCGACCTTTCGCTGGCACTGCTGGCCTTCGTTGTCGAATGCGTATGCGTGTGACGCTTTTGATGTCGCAATGCAGACAGGCTGAACTCACACCCATGTGACAAGATTCTTGAGCCCTTCTGCAGTCTCGCTCTTTCACATCCGTGTGATATCTGATCTCTGACTAGCAAAGGCCGATCCCATCATGAATCAGCATGGCTTTGCATCACCTCATCTCTCTCGGACGTGGCTGCTGTCCTCGTCTGATGGCGTAACAGAACAAGCGCCTCAATGACGATGTCTCCCACACCTTGGTTGTGGAGGCATAACGATCTGCATCTTGCCTGCCAACCCTTCATGAACATCCTTGACTTTCGCTATACACGCCTTGTACCTCGTCGAGATCTATAAGAACAGCCCCTCTCACCGTCCGCTCCCTCCCACTTCTCCCAACTACAATCGATATACCCGCAACACCCCCACACATTCGTTGAACCTCACTCTCATTCTATAATCTCACAACATGTCGGCTCAAGAGGAACAGATCCCCATCCAGGACGAGCAGGTTGAGGACACCCAGGTCGATGCTCAGGCCGAGGACGAGGTCGTCTCCAAGGAGTCTGACCAGAACCAGATCAACAAGGACGCCGCTGAGCTTGACCAGGACAACATCATCGATGACTCGCCCGGTGTTTCCACCCGTGGTGCCAAGATCGACGCTACCAAGCAGGTAAGTTACTATCCCAAGAACTCCAAGCCGGCGTGGAAGACCGTGCGCGAGACAGCGACCGAATGCTGACTATTATGATGCTCGCTCTTTCCCTCTCCCTTTCTAATCACAGGAGCGTGAGATCGACCAGGCCGTCGACGCCGCCGAGCAGGCTGACGAGGGTCAGGCCTAAGACATTCTCTACAGTCCATATGTAGTCTTGTCACTCTGTCCACTGCTAGCTTTAATCTAAGATACCAGCTTTTCCATTCTCTGAAACCCATCTGCCTGCGAAAGCATCTCTTGTCCAGACTGTGTTGAATCCCCTGAGTTGCCTTTCTTTCCTGCTGCGGTCCACCCAAATCGCAGTGCTGTTCGGCAATGCTCGAAAGAAGAGACGGTCGATAGAGTGTCGAGCCACGGCTGCGCAAAAAGTCAAGCTGAGAAAAGTGTTGCATTATCTTTGTGGTCGGTGTTGCAACAAGAAAGTGTGATGAGTTTGGAAATGATTTAGTGGTGACCGGCGTGCTCGTCACCCTCGAAGTTCATCTCGTAAACGGAACCGCACTCGGGGCATCGGTGGTGCTTGAGCTGGTTGTTGAGGTGAAGGTAGATGGTGTCGTGGGAGTCGGCGGGGTAACCGGTGCATCCGACGATACGCGAGGGCCACTGTGTAGATTCGATAGAAAGAAGTTGGTGAGTAGCAAAAAGTCAGCAATGTTTCAACAAGTTGTTGCGACTGCGCGAATATCGTCGGAACGCAAGCGTTTCAATATCCTTCCTCTGACGCTCGACGCCGTTTCCGATTAAGCTCATCCTGCCTGATCCGCTCGTGTTCCTTCTGATGCCTAAGCATCGGGACAATTTGTACCGTCATTGCGCACTGCTTGTCTGCCTGTTGCTGAATAATGACGCTTCCTCCTGCCGTTGCAATTGCTGCAAGAAGGCTTCAGCTTCACCGCGATGCTTTTAGCAAAGATAACTTACGTAGCTCTGAATCTTGATAGGGTTCTCAGTGGTACCAAGGTGGGTCATCTGGAGAGGCTCCATGTCGAAGACCTCGACACCCTTGAGCTTTCCGAGGAGCTCGAAACGCTCAAGACCGGTAGCCTGCTGCTCGTCGGTGGGCATAGTACCCTCGGGGGCACCCTCACCCTGGATAACGGGAGGGCCGGCAGCGAAACGAAGTGCCGAAGAGGTGAAAAGTCGCGAAGCCGAGTTGACGGGGGTAGGAGCGACGCGCAAAGCGGCGGGTGCGCGGGCAACGAAACGACGAGCGGCGAAGAGCATGTTGGGCGAGATTGTGTGAAGGACGATGATGTGGTGGTGATGGTGATTTGATATTCGCCAAGTGGTTTGGAAGGACGTGTGTGTGATTGGCGAAAATGTCGTCTGCGACGGTGAGCAAGATGAGGCCCCGATTTGCCCTTGTCAGGCTTCTCACGAGCCGGCAATCCTTGATCTTCCGAATCACCAGCTGCCGCGCTGCAAAGCGTGGAAATTTGGCGGCTTTTTGAAACCTAAAGAAGCCTTGTCTTGCTCGACGTCCAGATGCGTCTCGCGCGAATGATGTTGCGAATCTTGAAATTCGGGTCCGACTCGAAACCCTGGTTTCATGTAGATTTGGCTTTCCTAACACTACTTGAAAAATCAACGACCGGACCGTGTGTCGGACAGACCATCTCAGCCGGTACATCCTTGCGCGACCCTTACCCCGCATTTATGTGCTTAACCGGTTCTACCATGCCAAGGCGTGGGGTCCAAGGCGTCACGGCTAATCCAAAAAACCTTGTTGTGAAGCCAAGATGGACCACAGTGGGCGAGCTTTCTTTGTGAAGCTGGACCGCCAGGCATTCTCCACGACACACAGACATTGTGGGGCCCGCGAAGATTGCCCGAAGCCGGAGCACGAATTGGACCGTCGAGAGCTTGTTCGGTCAATCCTAAGCTGTTTGCCTTGCATGTTTCCGAGACCTCCTTAGCCGCCTGCCGTCTGTCGAGAACACAGACACTGCCTTGAGAGCTCAAACCTCATACGCTTCGTGCATACCTTCTTTCCTCCTCAAGTGATACACGTACCTCCTCGTCCTCCTCATATCAGTTTGTCAGTTAATCGCAGTCAAAGCGGACACAACAATCAGCTTATAGTGAAGATGCGAACTCGCTCGACATTGCTGACGTCTGCCTTCGCGGCGTCACGTACAAGCTGGAGCGCCGGCACACGAATCGCAACACGGCACGCGTCAACCTTACAGTCGTCCTACCAGCAGCACCCTACCAAGACAAAGGATGGTCAACTGCTGTCTCGTGTCTCTGGTCCTACCGATAAGCCACTGTGCGAGCTCTCGCTCGGTCAATTCTGGGAAGAGACGGTGGCCAAGTACACGGATCGTCCAGCTCTGATCTCAAAGCACGAGCCGGCTTCTCAGCATGGACGCTCCAGTTCTGCGTCAGATGACTGCATTCGGTGGTCATACGGTGAGATGAACGAGCATGTTCGAAGTCTGGTGACTGGCCTTCACCAGCTAGGTGTTCGCAAGGGTGATCGTCTGGCCGTGCTGATGATGTAAGTACATGCGGGATCCTCGAGAATAGCGAAGTGCTTTGACGCTGACGGCCATCTGCTATTCTTTCCGTTCCTGCAGGAATTGCTCCGCATACGGAGCTCTGCAGTGGGCTTGTGCTGAGGTGGGAGCCGTGCTAGTGACCCTGAACCCTGCTTACAGCACAGCCGAGCTTCGTCGAGCCATTGAGCTCGTAGAAGCGACTACTCTCTTCATCGTCCCATCCCTACGGGGCTCCAACTATCTCGATTCGCTTCTAGAGCTCTTGCCGTCCCTATCGGGCTCGGCATCCTCTTCCGGCGACCCAACGATCTTGCAAGAAGAGACATTGCCTTCGTTGAAACGCATCGTCTTGGTGGACAATCTGGACAATCGCCCTCGACACTGGGAGAGCAGCAGTGGGCTGGCGCAACAAGGTAAAAGTTTTGCCGATGCCATGTCAACGCTCAACGGCCGAGCTACTGATTATCGCGACCTTCTCATCAGCTCTGCATCCAAGCCAAAGCTGGAGGAAGTGCTCAACACCGATGTCATTAATCTGCAGCTCACTTCAGGCACTACAGGGCAGCCCAAGGCTGTAGCACTCACCTCACGAAATCTTCTGAACAACGGCATTGCCATCGGAGACAACCTCAGATTCACCGAGAATGACAAACTTTGTAACGTGCCTCCACTCTTCCGTAAGTAACGGTCGTCCATAGCTACGCCCGATAGTGATGACACTAATGGTGCTTTCCTGCTTATTTACGCTGGACAGATTGCTTCGGTCTGGTGCTCGGCAACCTTGCCGCTTGGACCCACGGTGCATCGGTCGTGTACGCTGCAGAAGGCTTCGATCCTCTGAGATCACTTCGCGCTGTTTCGGAAGAGCGCTGCACGGCCATGCACGGCGTCCCCACCCACTTCATCGCTGAGCTCGAGCTGCTCGAGTCCGCCAGGGAACACGCTAAGGATCCAAAGCGATACCCATTGCCAAAGGGCATGCTTGAAGGCGAGACATTCGACTTCTCGTCCTTGCGAACCGGTCTCACAAGGTAGGTGCTGGTACCGTGACCTTGGTGTGAGCTCGTTGTGCGGCCCTGAACTGACTCCCGTCTACCTCTGCCCAAAA